>VICI01004146.1:0-11569 GCA_019593645.1 Akabosia matsudoensis
ATAATTTCATTGAAATTTTTAATTTTTTTCCTTTTTGACCATTTTAAGCCAATTTGACCGTTGGAATCGTTTTTAACCAGACCGTTAAAAACCGTTTTTAGCCATTTATAACCAGACAGCAGTTTTGACCGCTGCCACCTCTGGTTCTAAGTAGGCGAACGTAACTGATAGTTGCGTTTACATTGATTTTCAGGGATCTGCGGGTACCTGAAATCATTTCTTATGGATAACTTGAGCACGGTTAATCTTATAGACATGATGTTTTGTGCAGAGGTAATTGGTAGGTAGAGGCAACTGCTAAATGTGGTTACTTAATTGCTTTTTGGGTATATATTCAGTGTGCCTTGTCTTAAACATGACATTAAACTTTGTATTGGGGTTATCAGTAGCCTTGGACAAGGAATAAATATTTTCACTGGTTTCTAGGCAGCGCAGCTGCCATTCTTCACTTTTAGTCATAATGGCCTTCAGTCCCGCGACAAACCTACTCACCAATTTGGTGAGGCGACGAACACATCCAGCGCGCGTCTTGACTTGTGACACAATGGGCTTTTGGCACAAGGGCAGCTGTAACTCGTCAACGTTACGGCTTGAATGGAAAGCCGGATATGATTGCCGATGGACAATTATCGGGTGGTCAAAGTTTCGATATTGAAGGATTAGCCGTTCGTGAGATTTCGTGATAACAGACCGACAGACGGACACCCAAGACGATTTAGTCGGCCAGGGTGACGTCAGTGGAAAAACTTTGAGAAAAATAAATCTGTTCACAATGCGCTGGAAACCGTTTGCCGCAGTATCCTTGGCTGTTGGCCAGGGTGATTCTGCCATATTTTTTTCATATTTAAGTAAAACTGCTTCGATTCATCAACATTCTCTCTTCAGCCTTCCAAACGTAAACGTATTGAAAGTTTCTTTGAAATTTGATGCTTACATGTGCAAGGTGTTGGGTTTGTGTTTTTTGGCGGGGCTACTTGCCGGAGTCGACGCCGTTATGCATGAAACGGCGGAAGCTTACGCGGAGTATGTCTCTGCTTTGTAAGGCAATTTCCTTTGAAATCTTCTAAATACTTTCCGTAACTTATTGTTTCTTTTGTATAACATAAGAGATTAAGAATGTTTCGATTTAAAAATTTTAAGGTGTAAGACCAGTCCCGTGAAATTTTGGATTCAGAGGTACATCTTAGAGTTGGATTTAGATGATGTAGTGATGTGAGTGAGAATTAGTAAATTATTGTGCTTGTGATGCGAGTTTTAGTTTTAATTTTACTTCGACAAATCTTAAGTTCCGTAAGGATAGTGGCTGGAACTACATTAAAGTTTGTGGAAATTCCTCTGGTTTCGTGTATACGTGTGTTATGTTGCATCCAGAAAATTCTGTAGCCCGGGGCGCGTATTCTTTCCAGGACGAAATTGTATTGTAGGTTGGGGAGATCCCTTTTTACGCATATATAATTGCAGGGGTGGTTATCACGGTATTGTTATTGGCAGTGCTTGTTTATTGTGTCATCCGAAAGTGTCGCTCTGCCGTAATTATCGAGAAGCAGGAGATGACTGATATGTAGGCTGTTGAAACGGTAAATTCATAGGGCTTTTACGGTGGCAGCCTAAAAATATGATATAGTAAAAAAATATTATGATAATATCTATATGTATTAAGCGAACCTGTCTCTGAAGTTATGTATAAGTTACAAAAAAGTTGCATTTAAACAGTATCATGATTTTTTTTATTTTGTAATATGCCATGTTGTGTGACATGTGTGAAATGCATTCTTAAAAGTCCTCTACCATTTACGCATCCTCTTTATTCTTTGCTTTGTCAAAGCTGCTCGCACGTTCACACGTTGTCCCGACTTGGATGTGGTGAGCTAACTTGAATTTATTACTTACAAGAAGTTGAAATATGTTATAAAGACCATGTAAATAATTTCACTGGACCGAACGAGCTTCTCGCAGACTTTTTTAAAACTTCATACATTATCTTCATCGTACATGCATTGGCCAGAGTTGTGTTCAAATTTAACATATGATTTTAAATGCCTGGACAATATGAGCTTTTTCGAAATTCAAGAAATGGTCAAAATCAGAGTTGTATATATAGTATATTCTAACGTGTTATTCATGTAATAAATTTTGTTGCTTAACACTCATTGCTTGAACAAGTTTTCGTCACGTTCATTCCTTATCACAAATAACCGATTCCAAACGCAGAAGAAGCTTTTTTTGCTCGGTTTGCATATCTTCTAATATGGATAAAAACGGGGATGCATACGTGTGTTTGCGGAACTCACGACTTCCTTTGTTTGTACAAAGTAGGTTGTAAAAGTCTCTAAAAAACAACCGCACTTAATTTAACGAAGCCAAGTTATCGTCTGCTGCACAGCACATGTGTTTTTACATGCTATTACGTGTCGCTTAATATTCCTGCAAATCTTTTACACAAATTCTTCATCGTGTCTTCTGACATCTGACTCGTCTCCCGATCCAGCACCGTTTAACACGCTTCCGAAACTAGCGTTACTGTTTTGGCGTGAGAAGAAAGGACCTTTTGCAAGCGATGGAGGTGCTGGAGTGGGTGGAGGTGCATTTTTCTAGTTTTTAGCTCATATTAAAGAAAATTAAAAGTTCTATAAAAAGTTTAGAACACATTCTTTGGTTTAAGTATTATGACTGAGTGAAAGTAGATTTTCATGCATAGCAGTAGGATCAATTTAGGTAAAAGTTTAGAAATGCGATTATTTACGTTCTATTGCATGAATTTTGGTAAGTTGTATAATTAATTAAAGAGCATAAAAAGTTGTATAAGAGATAGGAATCAACTTGTTTGGCTTCGTTTCCTGGACCGGTTGACGCAACATTAAAATGCAACATTTCACGAAAAAAAGGACGGGTAAGAACGCCAATATATATATATAATATGTTAAATGAGAACATCCAAGTTATAATTCATTTTTCTGTTGTTAAAACTATTCATTTTATTTTTGTTGTTCATTTTTATCGCCACTCCATTTGGTTTCATTTGCCTGATGGGTTTCAGTTTGTTACGAAAAATGATTATGCGTTGCGCAAATACGTTGAGCACTACCAAATGTTTTGCATACATGCGTAAGCATTTTCCGTAACAAACAGAAAACCCATATAAAGACAAAGCAGAACCACTTCAGTGTTAAAAGTAAAGTGAACAGACAAAGTTCAAGTTAAAAACAGAAAAATGAATTCGTTTCGGGTAAGTTTGATCCAAATTTTTTATCAAATATCGACGACTAATTGGTTTTACTTTGTTTAACTCTTAACGCAGTGTAACCAGCTTGACACTTGTGTCAAATGTATCCAAGCTGCCTGTGCTTGGTTCATTCGTTGGAAGGACGATCGTGGAGTATGCTTCCCCTACAACTGGCCAATGTCCGATTATTTTCAAGTAAGTTTTAAACAAAATTAAATATAAAATACACAAAATGTAGGTACTACTCTTTGTTAATTTTTTCAATTTTATAGACTTGGTGGAAACTCGTCCCACTTGTGCCCTGGACCTTTCCCCACCACTGAATCTCCAGGACGCCCGGAATCAGGGCTAGGCGCTTGGTCCATCGTGTTGATCGTTTTCGGATCAACCATAGTTTTGTTGGTCGCGGTTGCTGTTGGCGTCCTCCTTTTCAAACCCCAGTGGGCAGAGAATTGGGCTTGGCAGCCAATTGTTCGTCTGGCTCAACGGTTTTTTGAGCATCTTGGCATGCAGGATGCTCAAGAGGAAGAAGTCCGTGGCGAACGGGTCCTTAGATCGCTGCCCCCATTTATCTTGGACTTGCAGGAGGAGGATGAAGAAGTGAATAAGGATGAAGAAGTGGATAAGGATGAAGAAGAGGTTTGTTTTTCTGCATTCCGTTTTTGAGAATGTGATTGTTCATCAAATGAAATCTTGAATAAATAATCATGTCCCAGGAAGGAGTTCAGAAACAAAAAAAATACACGCTATAGAGACGTAGCTTAATAGAAAGCGTCAATTGAAAAGCTAATGAAAAGGCCATTGAAAAAGACTAATACTGTATTGAATAACCATAGTCAAGAGTTTGAGCTCAATGCGAAGCCTTAAAAGGAAAAAAGGGTTGCAAGCTGGAAAAACGTGACCTGAGCGGATTTGGGTTAAGGGAAAAAATGAGATTTATCACTGACCTTAATCAAGGGAGGGAAACTGACACACAATCAGCCGGATACAAATGCGCTAATCGAGGATTTCATGGGTACGATCGATCGTGTGCGCTGATAATTTTTTAACCTACCGATCGTGTGCGCTGATAATTTTTTAACCTACCGATCGTGTTGTGTTTTTGTAGACGCGGTTCGTCTATAATCTCAACTTCAGATCGTACAATGATGACGACAACACTAAAACCGTTGCTTATGTGGTTGATAAAATTTTCATAGCTTCCGTACAAGTTGGCGGCCTACATTCGGATATTTTCTTCGTTCAGGCAGTGTTCTGTGCGTCTCATTGGAATAGGAATAGTATGGAAAATCTCCACTAAGCATCTATTTATTCCCACTAAGCAAACGTCACATTTACTTTAAAAAATTTCATAAACAGAGATAAATTTTCACGCACATTCTCATCGGTAGAATCCATTCGTCGGATTGAAATAGTTTAAAAACCAATGCCACCAGTTATAATAATTAGTTTTAACACGCTCTTGCAGGGAAAACGAACAATACTTCTACGAAAAAGGTAATCGAATAAAATGGCTATGCACCTTCATTTTGTCTCGATGTATGTTAGATTATCTCATATCAACTTACCTTAACAAAAAAAGTTCAGTCTAGCTAGAAAACAATCATTACATTTAAGTAGCAGCTGCCACGCGGGTTTCCGTGTTTGTCGGAAATCTAGAAAAGGTTTAGATGAATAACGAAGTGGTTTAGGAAAAGGTGCCTTGCTTTTAATTTGAGATTGTTTTCTTGATTAACACGACCCATCACGTCCATTTTCATTGAAAACGTGTGTATAAAATAAGTTTGTATTGTTTACGATATAGGAAGCGTTCCATATAATGATAATGGGAATCAAGGTAGAAATACATATTATTTCTGTATCTATTAGTCTTTTAGCATTGCCTACAAAAGAGTAATACTCTCTGTTAGTAAAAAGAAGAGTTTTTACTTACATACTAAAATTATTTTAACATGTGCCTAGTTTCAATGCATACAAGATTATAAATGAAGCATCCGTTTTTCTAGAAATTCTTGAATATATGTGTGAAGAGAATCAGTTTTCACTGGTGGGATTACTTTTCTCCCATTCGATTTAAGGTACCTCACAGCCCGCTTTCACACACGATCCACCAAAAATCTATTGTGGTAAACAGAAACTTTACCCCAAACTGAAAATTTATACGCCAAAATACTACGCATTACTGCAGCTTCTTCCACACAGAACGTCTTTTTATTGACATTTTAAAAAGCCGCTCCACTGCCTAAACCATTAGGATTTATTAACAAGATGAAACCGCTAAGCAGTTGCCAAAAAGAAGCTCTAAATATCATGAACCATGTAATTCAAGAGGAAAGATTATGTTTTTTATGTGCTCAATGGTAGTGCTGGCGTAGTAAAAAGCCAGTGTCTTATATATATCGTCCAAGTAGCCATTCAGGAGGGATTATATGTACAAATTATATCTCAAATCGCTTCATGTACGAGAAAGCGTAAAGAAACGTAATTTGCTGTTCTTGGCGAAGTATATCTTACAGGAGTCAAAATAATTTTTTACTTGCACGTATTTGGAGTGTTAAATCCAAAACTTCTCCAGAAAAAATAACTATTGAAAAGCTTCCTAAACTTATTATCATAATGATTGGCGACAAATTTCAATTTAACAACTGTTGTGCCATAAGTTTATGCGCTCCCATACAAGAATGCCATGACAGCATTACCAGAAATATGTTATCCCTATTTAACTCGGCGCTTTACAACTATACGCTTACGACCAATTTTCGTCAGTCTACCGATCCCGTTTTTCAACGAACATTGGAAAATACTAAATTGGTCACTGATGATGATATAACTTTCCTTTCAAGTAGGTTTGCAAGTTCATTGCCATCACTTGTTTAATTCTTACTTGGCGGCTTTGGCATGGACAGAGCGATATATGTTCACGCAGACCATGCCCATTTAATGAGTCGGGCCTCTATTGGTACCTGGTGCCTCTATGTAAGCAGCAGTTTAGGATTTGCTTTCCTCGTCCGGGTGTAAATGTTACTAAGCTGTAGCTTCGTTACGATTTCATGCAAAGGATATAGGGGGCCCACTATATCTCATATTGATAACAGTACCCCCTCGCCCAAATGTTGAAACCCGGTTTGTGTCCAAGCGCAAAGAAAATCGGGCTTTGAAACGTGAACAGAATAACTTTGTACCGCTTCCAAAGCCAAACAATAAAACAGCTCATTTTGGTGCTTGATGGTGTGAGACCATCCGAAAAGCAAGCATTGTTCACTTGCATTTCGCGTTGAGAGTCCCTTCCAAAACTTATGCTTATTTCAAGTTGGGATTTGAGGCACTGCTTCCCTTCTCAACAGCTATGAAGAATTTTTCCTGTGAAGTTTGTGCTCGTAAATATTGTAAAAAACGTATCTAGATATTCTATTCATATCTGCAAAAATTGTGAACTTTCTGACTGGAATTGAGAATCTTTAGAAAGAGTTTTGTGGAAGTGAACGTTTTTTGTTATTTCGATTTTGAAGCATTTGAAACTTTTTCAAGTAAACTTTAGTTTCAAGATAAAGTCAATACAAAAAGTGAAAATATAGAATCGGCAAAAGGTTCGGTAGAGATTCGGCCAAGATAAGAGATTAAACGTCGCCTTGAACACAGAGTACAGGGGGCCTTATACAAAACATATGGAAAATGGTGATGGCTTTTCTGAAAAAGATATCAAACTTTTCGACATTTTTGACGTGAAAAATAATGTATCCGTGGCCATTTTGAAATACTCAAGAAAACCTAAATCTATCGTACCGTTGCGTTTGACCAAACGAATGGAGGACGTTTATCTCTTATTGATTCCACGTAAACATCTTCCCTTAACATGCGGAAACATTGCGGTGCAGAGTTTAACTTTGTAACAGTTTACGATAGTTTCAAAGCAATGAATGCAAAAAGTAAACGATTTAGATTTGTCTGCAAAATTTTAACTGGAAAATTTGTCCGAAAGAGGATTAAAATCTGTCGCTGGAATTTTGTTTACGCGCAGCAGATAGTGTAGGATCAATTCTAATTAATAATAGGAAACAATTTCTTGATCTGTGAAATTATTTTAATAATATGAATTTGCACAAACTCTTTCAAACGTGTAACGACGACGATATGTGCTTACCGAGCAACTATGCAAATAACGAAATATCATATTTACTAATTCCCTTCCAGATTTTCAAAATTTTCTTGCTTTGAGCATGTTTAACGAATTTGACTCTTCACAATATGAACATGCTCAAAGAGTGTATACCCATTTTCGTTGTAAGAATTTTGAAGAATATGGTCAATTGTGCCTTGAAGTTGCCACACATGGCCTCGCTTCAGTTTAATAAGCTATGTTAGATTCGCCTTGAATTCTTACGATGGCATTACCTCCTACTACGATATATTTCTATCAAGGTTTGGCTTTTCCGTTTTAAATTATACTTCCTAAACACGATATAGAAATTATTTCAGCCTTAGAAAATATCATATTACCAGGTTTATCGCTTTCCAATGTGGGAAAAGCTGATTTTAAAAGCCCGCTTTCAAACGATAATGTCCATACTTCAGAAACATCTGATGAATTAATGGTTGACATGGAGTCACAGTTTTGTTGAATATTGTTGTGCCCAGTAGCTTATGACGATTACAGGTTTCTTGATATGGCGAAGGTTGTTACGTTCAACACTGACGATATAGACGAGACGGGGAATTTACGATACATACTACAGGTTAATGCTTTTAACCCACATCATTTGTACGACCAAAGCCTGGATAATACTCGTAAAATTAGATCCAATTACAAAATACAATTTAAATCTTTGATTCTCAATATTACAAAATACAAATTGCAGTTACACAAATGAGGAAGCTTAAATTACAAAATACAAAATACATAAATAAAATAGAGTTGAAAATATCAAAATACATATTCTATATACTGGATGAATATCTTGATGTTGAGATTCAGCAATAATGGGTTGTAATGTAGTTTTTGAGTTTTAATGTACTCTAATGGGGAAATTTTTAACAACATAGCCAGTACCTTTATACTATACCATAGGTACTATAGCGTTTATCTAGAGAACACATTAAACCGCGATAGATGGGTCATTCAAATTCAAATATGTTCTTAGGCTATCCCTGGGCAAGAGTTTCAAATGTAGCATCAGTTAGAGAACAGCCTCTTGGTCGAAGACTCATTCCACAATAGCTGAAGAATAGCTCTGCTGAAGCACTGGACCGCAATGCAGTACTGTATTTTCGGTACATGGATTTGACCTGAGGGAATTTTTATAAAACTGAAAAATTCTGGGACAAAGCATTGAAAAATTTATGCGCCATGATCTCGGCTTTTGTCTTAAGCTCTTCAAGATCAGCATCCTCTGAACCTAATTGAGAGCTGGTATGAGGTCCAAAGATTTTGTCCCACTTAGATTTGGCTGCAATTATGCATTTAGCCTCACATTCCGTTTCATTGTCCTTGGACAATTGCTGGAGAATCTCGTCAATGAAAACCATCTTTACCCGTTGGTGATGCTCATGTGGAATCCATTATAGTTTGAAAACTGGCAGTGTGCAGGACGCAAGAACTTCTCTGCGGTCGGACTCTTCTAATGAGGATAAAAGCAGTCATCCAAATCTTTTTTATTCCTGCTAGCATATTGCTTACCAGTATTGCACCAAATCCTTTTGATTTCGCCAAGTTACTTTGCTTCATTCCAGATTGATCATGACTGGGGCGAAAAAACCAAAGTAAAACTCCTTTTCTTTCTGAAGTGCGTCCAACGCGGTTGCCAGTGGCTTCATCGTTTTTAAGTACTCCTCCAGAAATTCAAAATCCTAATCGGTGAGACAAACAATCTGAACCTCTTCAAATGATGTCTTCAAATTACTGCAATATTTCGATATGTTAGTTATTGCGTCAACAGAGTCACAACCGAACGGTTCATCTGCTTTCCAAGCATAGGTTTTTATGACTTCAGTATTCTTCGCAGATTTTGATAGTTTATTCCAAGACGCAGTGCACTGTGAATGCACCTCGCATCGCATTATTCCTCTTCGAATCTTTGTTCGCGACAAGAATCAGTGTGTGACTGGCACATCGTATGTCGTCGGGCAGTGTAATACGGTCTTCCTCGATAGTAACATCCTCTACAGTTCCTACGTCTTCGTCAATCCGGTCTCGGTCATGACCATACTCCCTGAATGCCTTGAAAAATTGCTTTCGTTGTCATGATCCGCTGTTGTAACTTTGTATTGTATTACATATTTTGAAAAGACCTCGTACAAGTTCTCAGCAATCCTTATATGTGCATGGCCTGGCTCCCAGGAAGGCTTTGCACGGCTAGGACACATTATGTACGTTTATGTTCCTGATCAATCCAATGAGCACCAGAGCATTGTTTTGGTCCACCAGATGTCAGCAGTAAACCAAACGAGGTCAATGTCACTTAGCTGCTTCGTGATGTTCGATCGTCAGAGTTCAACACTTGGACTAGGGAATTTCGAAACAATTTGTATTCTACGGTAGAGAGCAGTAACGTAGCGGTCACAATGTACTGAAGATACAAGCGTCCGGTTCTTGTTTAGCTGACATGCCGGTTCTTTCCACTTTGAAAGGTAACGTTGACTGTTTTCTCCGTTTGGCCAATACCTCCTTGTGCTTGGGATAAACTTCATACTCCGCTTGTAAATTCGGTAGACTTGAAAAAGACAAAAATTTGGCGAATAAAAAGTAAGATGACACTCAAAATCACAGTAAGCATGCTAAAAAACCTGGAATGATACAAAACGTTAACTTTGAGATGTATTGTTTTGTGTCATTACACATGATTAAACAACATTCAAATGGCACCAGGCTTGTCAGAATGCATCACGCTTTTTAAATTTTTAAAATACAAAAGTATTTTAAATACAAAATACATGTAATTTATGAGAGGCTCGAAATACAATGAAAAAATATACTAAAGGACAACTAATGATCCATAATACCAAATACAAATTACAAAAGCACTTTCAAAATGAAATGGCTTTTTGAATGACACGGAATTTTTTGTTGTAGTGGTTAGTTTTGGAACATTTGCCATGCATTGTTTAAACGAACTTGCATTCCCTAGCTTTTTAGCGAAGCTTTTCTAAGCTCTTCTAATTTTTCTTGTCATTTGATCTTCTTCGGAAGGCTTTGGAGATCAACGTATTTCATTATTTGCCGGGAATAACAAACATGCTCGTGCAACATTTCATCTCCAAACTGCCCCTTCTTTTTGTTCGGCTGTACTCTAACTACTGTACTGTAACTTTCCCAGACTGTATCTTTTTAAGTATGAACAGTTACGAGTAAGCTAATATTGCTTGCCAGCATCTTCAGTGCATTGTAAAGTATTTGTTGCCTCTGGTTACAGCTGTTTATGGGCGTCAAGGAACGAATTTTGTTTCATCGACCTATTTGCAATCTGAATGATGTTCAAGCAACTTGGAGGATATCAAAAACTGCTGTCGAATCTTTAAGATATGGCGAGTTGTGCTTAACAATCAAAAATATCGACATTTCGCTGTTAAAGTTCATTGGCCCTGTTCTGTACCCAATAACATCATTCCGTTCCGTTCGATTTGGTCATGCCAGCGAATCATTTCTGTATAGATGTTGAGTTTTAATCAGCCCAAATGATGACTAACTTATCCACTCATTAAAGTAGCCGTTTATTTTGCCACCATATCAAAAACATCATATGAACCTACCAATCTTATTTTGACTAATCCATGATTAAACCGAGCAAAACACCTACCTGCAGATCACAGATGCATTAAAACGAGATGGATTTTTTCAACAATACCAACAAAAGTGTTCATATTTTGGGGGATTGGGGGAAGTCAAAATTATTACTCCAAACAGCGAATAAGCATGGATATCAACAACGAATGTCAAGCCCAACTCGTGGAACTAGTATCATCGATTAAGTATTTATAAAGGAGCAAGATAACACTTCCAGCTCTGTCACAGTGGCAGAGTCAGTTGTCGCTGACCACAAGATGCAAGTATTGACGATCCACGGGTATCGAAACCATCAAAATGCAAGCAAAATTCAATTCAGAGATTTTAAAAACGCCAGTGCAGTGAAAGATTTACTAGAAAGCAATAATTGTACCTTGTTGTGTGAGAACTCCGTGAATGTGGTGACGAGCAACTACGAATATTTTATACCATTGAAAACGAATATACTTGTGTCAGACCGATTCACTTCAAAATATCCAAAAGTACACAGCGTTTGATACAGCAGAGAAATTACCACTATGTCAGGTTCAAAACCACATCCCTTTAACATCACAGATTAGCCAAAATCA
>VICI01004147.1:0-11566 GCA_019593645.1 Akabosia matsudoensis
TTTTTTCCTTGGCTTTTTGCTAAGCTTTTTTCCTTAGCTTTTTTGCTAAGCTTTTTTTCCTTAGCTTTGTTCCTTAGCTTTTTTGCTATGCTTTTTCTTTAGCTATTGACTGGACTCTTTCTGTTCAGCTACGTCTTTATAGCTTTAAAAGCTTTTATTTTGTTTTAGCTCAACAAAGCCGAGTTGAAAGGAATCGATAAAATGAAAATTATTCTACTTTACAAGATTTGATTTCATGGACGTGGCCGAGCCACTTCAGCAGTTTTGATTCTTTCTGAGGTTCAAACCATAGGCAGTGTTTATCTTTTTACAACAAAAAATGCTTACACAAGTATGCAAACTTGTAATGGTGCATTTACCAGCACAACTCCGACAGCTTTCGGAGTTTGCTACACGGGAAACGACATTCCACGTTGTACCCAACTACGACTCTACAGCAAACTAAAAGTACAGCAAATCGTAGCGGTAATTGTAATGATGCTGGAAATGGTTCACATTCAATCCGAGTGCTTTATAAATACTACAACACGAAAAGGGAAAAGTGTACAAAATGAATAAAACTTTTTCGTTTCGGCCTGATTGGAGTTATATCACCAAAACATTTTCACCGTTCTGGAATGCTCCGAAAGAAAAACATCACAAAAATTTCTCTTCTCAGAAGTGGGCTATGTGTGAGAAAGACCATTTTTTGGTACTTGGGCAGAATTTTGGCATTCAGAGAGGACTACACGTTCGTTCGTGTAAACATGGCGGCTTTCGTTCCTCATTTTCTTGGGCACATAAACTTTGAGCTAACTTCTCATTTTCTTTTGTATACCTATATAATCCAAATGATTACCGGTGGAGAAAAAAAAAACTTTTAAATATCAAAAGACTAGTTTTCTTGCCTTTCTTTCTTCTGATGGAGAAAAGTTGGCGAGGTGGTGTTCCTTGTGGTCGACTGATGTGGATGGTGATAAGGTTGATACAAAAGGCTCCTGATGTATTCTTCGGTGACGACCACACTGCGGCAGTAGTGGTATCTTGAAGATGTAACGGCAATATATCTGTACCGTTCGCGTTCTTAGTTGGTATATAGTAACGTAACGTAACAAGTTGTGAACGAGAAAATCAAAGTTACTTTTAAATGCTTTTTCAGGTGATTCGTTCTACCTTTCACCAGTTTCACTAGCAATGTTTCCGCCACCACCAACACAGTATTTTGCAGGAAATTACTGATATTTACAAAAGAGGAGAGAGAAAAATGGTCCTACGAGGTGGCTACAACGTTGGGCAATTATCACGAGTAGTAATACGAAGCAACTTGAGTTTGTTTTTCCCCAGAGTAGATATAAATGTCTGTTTTCACTACATAGATCTTTCTCCTTTTACACAACTAGTTTTTTTTTCAGTTTTCTCTGGTTTGTTTCGGTTTAAAAAAAAACTTTTCCGTTTGAGTCTTGCAAAGGACGTTACACAAAATTGCTGCTTGTTCAAATACTTTGAACTTGGGAAGTAAGATAAGTGTACATTTTAAAATGTGTTTGTCACCAATTCAGGCTCAGAGACAATCCTTAATTGTAAACATGAAGAAGATGCACCGTGTGTCCAGACAAGCATGAAGTAAAAATGTTATTATTAGTTTTCGTGAAAAAGATAGGCCCTCTTTTAACTGTATTTTGTGTAACTAAGTAAGTAACTTTTTCTCTTCCTTTTGCTCCATCCCTGCACTGATCAAAGTCACAATCACGTAGTTCGGATATTACTAAGGGTTGTAGTTGTACTTGAGTCTTTCTGTGTGGTTGCATGTGCCTTGTACAACCGGAGCGCGTATAATGAAAATGCTACTCACGTCCAAGCATTTCATGCCACTTTTATTTGAAGTTGCTTATATTTTTATTATTCCGGCTACTTTCCCTTTTATATATGTTTCCTCCATAGTATTTGCGTTCATCTTTTTTTCGTCTTTGTCGGCCTGTCCAGCAAATGCTCGCTTCAGTTGTTTCCGAGTAAGAGAAACGGCAGGGCTTGTGGAGTATCTTAGAGTCGTTGCAGAAAGACGTTCATCATCATCGTGGCTTTCAATAGCGCTTACCTTCGCTGCAAATCTCACTGAGAAACGGCAACCATCCTCTTAACTCTTCTGGTCCGTCCCGATTTCATTGACCAATTTACTGCAGAGAGCGAGGAATNAATAATATTACACAATATCCATTAGCCAGACATAACCGGGAAAAGATACGCTGTGCTTTTTTCAAGGCCCAGTGTATCATCAGAGTTCACTTCGTTCCTCACGAGTAGTGAGCACTTTTGGGCGGAGAAAACGTGAAAAAATAAAGAATTTAGTCGGAAACCATTTATGCCCTTTCTATAATATACATGCTCATTGCTGATCCACACATGAACGTTTGGCTTTCTAATCTTATTATTTTTTACGAATCTATGTTTTATGCACTTTATCTGCTCCCGAGTACCATTTTACGGACTTTTTACGCGAGGATTAACATGAGTAGTACACTTCGTTGTTTGTTTCACTTCCGGAATACTTATAAGCTCAAGATTTTCTTTGGCTGGACGCAGTAAATGGTAAGTTAATAGTTTGGCCTTGTTTCCCCATTAGACTATATAGCGTTTCTAAACATGTGCATATAGGAAAGCAAAGGCATATTTAATATAAGGAAAAGGCATGTGCTGATGCTGGAACCCATTTATCGAGTCAACTTATTGACTGAAAGTACTTGGACGAGCCCCTAAGACGTTTATATTCCTCTTTGCGCTAGGAGAACCGAGAGAATTTAGGCTTTCGTTTCCAATCTATTCAATCCCAACCTGCAGAGGCTGATCTCAAAAAGTATCTTCTCATATCTTTATGTACACATTACCCTTTTTTTTTGTTTTCCCTATGTACGACGAAAAATAACTACACAAAAAAAATATACTAAGATAGTATTGCTCTTTCCCCAGTATCCCTGATCTTTTTTTCGCTCAAAATAGATTGTAGTTAAGTATATACGGCATTGATGGTCTTTCTCAAGGGTTACTTTATTGCTAGACTTTCCTTTTACTAGAAAAAATCTGTGAGATCAAATGACTTGAGGTAGTTTTACGGATAGTGTGCAACAAAGATCTCCTTCGTTTTTAACCAGGCAGACTGAAAGACTCTCAAGAAGGTGAGACCAGGTTGGAAAGAAGTGGAGCAATAGTAATATCATTATATGATGTGATTGACGAAAAAAAAGGAATCTGTTCGATATATATGATTATAAACCGTTTCTACCAAATAAGTTGGAGGCGTGTGCATTCGCGGAATAATAGGCCATTTTCCATCTACCTTATTGTCTTTTCGTCCTGATTCCCGTTAGTTTCGCTTTGACTTTCAATAACTCTCTTTTCATATTAAATCTGGGATGAGCAATAGTCACAACTAGAACAGCAGGAGGAAGAACCAATAATAATTTTGTTTCACGAGTAAGTGCTGGGAGATAGCTTGTCGTCTTATTAGGTGATGTTATGAGTTTTCCTGAGAGAAAGAATTTTCATCACGAGAGAGAGAGCGATATAATTTGTATATAAATGTACGCTAAACCGTTTGAAGTGCCTGACTTGAAAGATGTTGCACCAATAAATACAACCAAGGAGGGCTTATATTGTTCTATATAGTTTAAAAGGATTGAAATTGAGCCTTGGGAAGAAAAGGCTTTCTCTGTCGTCCTTCAGACATTTTATTAATAATAAATACCTGGGTCATTAGGAATGACGCTGAAGAATTATATTTATATAGGCTTCGCGTGATTGTTTTATGTAATTGAATTATATTTTGCAAAATTTATGATAGCGCGACTTCTGCTACTTCACGAACTTGAATATTTGACATTTTAGCATTTTAGAATCTGAATAGTATTTTTTATACATTATTTTTATTTCGCCTTTGTCAAGAAGAATTCATTCGTGTGTAATCTGGTGATAAAGACAATAGTTTTTCGCTATATTTCACAAAAGGAAATTGTAAGACAAGGAAAAAGTAGCAACTGAAAGGCAAGGAAGTGAGGTGGCAAATACACTGCTACAACTAAGTGGAACATTATTATTACTTTCTGTCTTTTCTGTAGTGCAATATGTAGTGCAAGAACAGCAATGAAGTAGACAGAAGAAGGGCTCTTTTTACGCTTACGCGCGCTCGCATAATGTGCAAAACGCGGTGGTATAAGGGAGAATGCCTAAGTGCACCACTTTTTTGCTACTTACTCGCACTGAGTGCAGTTAAGAGAGAAATAACTGTGATAATAATGCTCTGCATAAAAACCTGAACCCTACCTTTCCGCACTTTCTCCTTTTGAAAAGGTCCAATTGCTTATGCTCGCTACTACAACTTTGCTTTCACTTTTCCCGCCACTTGTAATAATAGTGGTAATAACGATGATTATACATAGTAGGAAGTCAGACGAAAGACTAACTGTTTCCTATAATAATGTATAGGACTTTAATGTAGGGGCTGTAACCTCAAATTTTACGGTGAATGACATTACTTTTTTCCACAGATTTATAGGAAAATCTCAACTTGATTGGGCGCAATACTCATAATAACGTGCAGATTTATGAGGTCTTGAAGCTCGATAAATGTTCCTGTCTTGCAGTAATCTAAGGACTTGCATATTCAATCTTTTAGAGATTGTACTCCGTGTTTTATAGCCGTTGTAACCGTACTGGTATTGAGATCATTGTGCCTATAATTTGTTTGAATAGTAACCTGTTATTCAGCTGCTTAGTATGCAGTATGCAGTATGCTGTATGCAGTACAGAAGTAAAAGAGATGCAGTTGAAAAGAAACAAAATGCAATACAGAGTTTGTATCTTCAGAATGACGTTTTATATTGAATAGAGCCATTACGTCGAGAAACAATGAAAAGAATGACAATTGGTTTTCCATCCCCTTTTTCTCATTTATTTAGTGTAAAAACGACGATCGGAACTACGCACAACTAAGTTATACCTACAACGGGCAACTGTGAAGATGTGTTGTGTAGCATTGACATTTAAATGAAGGCAACACACAGACTTCGTCGTCTCAATAAAGGCGTTAGTTGGCCCATGTCCAACAAAATAAAAAATTATTACTAGCAAGGGGGAACATGATTACATCGTTCATATGCAAAGCCCTATTGTTATAACATAACACTTGATGTTTTCAATTTCTCCCTCGCTGTTTAATATATTTGGTGGTCATCAGTGGTAGTGGCATATCCGGCACATAATATGCATTGCAGACTGAACAGAAATGAGTTTTGCACTTTTGGGTGCTTACGAAAGCAAAACTGTGCAACACTATCAACAAACTTTCCATGTGTTATGGGACGCTATAATAACAACTGAAATCTCTTTATGGATATGTGCAAGTTTTAAACAAAATTTGTCCTCGTTCAATCTTGTGTTTCGTTTCAACTTATTTTAAAATGCAAACATTTAAAGTGAAAGTATCTCAATTAGAAGAATGCTCAAACGTTCATTTAAGTTAAAAAGACAAAAAAAGTAGCTTCCTAAACTGAGGAAAATTTAGTTCTAACCTGGAATATAATATATTAAAAATCTTTCTGTTTTTTTACTGAGAAGCGATTTAGAAACAGGTTACCTTTCAGTAAGAAATTCCTTCCGCTGTTGTCAGCAACACAAAGTGTTCGCGACGAGCCACCAAGGGAGATGAAACGGAGAAAGAAAGCCCGTTAGACTTGTTTGCTATTTCCGCACAATCTGGTATTCACGTGAAACTGGAAAAGAGAGAAAGGAAGCGTTTCTCATGGACACGAGAGGCGCACTAAATCCTATCGAGGGTGAGCCTGTCCTTTTTAGTTCATGAAGTGAACATGCACCTCTTTCCAGTTTCCCCTGCTTTTGTCCTTTCCTTCCGCTTTTGCTCGCTACACGACTACACGAGAGAGACGTGTCGTTACACTTCCAGCATGAATTTTTCTGTGTTGCTCGATGCCCCAAAACTTGTCTATATCTTAGCAGGCTTGACGTGTAAACCAGGAGGAGAGGAAAGGGGAATGCAATTCCATCAAATAGCTTTCGCCTAGTGACACATGCCTTTTTTTCTTTCGAAAGACGAAATAATTTCCATCCACATCGCATGGATCTAGACAGGACCTCCATCGTGTGCGGCTATATTACGTTGCCATTGCTCGGCCAAGAATGACTTTCACCAGTACCAGGGCAAGTGAAAACATAGTCTGGTCTCTTCGACTATTTCCCTGGGATCATAGACATTCTTCAAAATGAGAACGCAGCTAACCAAACCGAACCGTTGGGGACAACTATAGTGGTGATGGTAGTGGTACTGTGGGATTTTTTTTTTCAAAACTCTTTTGCATTTTGTATTTCTTTTCACTTGAAAAGATTCTCTTTTAGTTATTTAGCTAACTCACTCAATCCTCTGTGTCTGTCTTTCTTCTGAATAAACTCTCTGAGAAACACAAAAGAACTGAACGTTCTTTCGTCTCCTTTTTACAACTTTTTTTTCTCCGCTGAATATAGTTAAAATCTCAGCGTGTACGCGAGTTTCTTTCACACCATGAAGGTACCGAATGAAATGAACATCGGCTCCCTTAATTTTCATTTTCCAAAGAACACCAGTAAATCCTCAAAGATTTGCTGTATGTCTTTGCCTAAGTTAATATGACAGTCCGTCTTACTGACCGCGAATAAATGCAGGCTTGGCTGGTTGCTAAAAAAAAGCGAGTTTTCTAGCACTGGCTGCTTTCAGTTGGATGAATTGTAGGAGAATGTCCAGTGTATTTCATGAATTCTCTCCGAGTACTATAATTATGGGGTTGGAAACACATGGCACGAAGATGGCAAAGTTAGACTCAAGAATAGTATTATATTTTTTAGGCTAGTTACGTTATTCGATATATTTCGTATCAAAGACATATGCAGTCTATAATTCTGAAGAATCAAGCAGGACTTGTGGACGTGGAGACTAACCCTAACTAATTTTAAGAAACTCCATTAATTAAGCTACCCCCCTCCCCACATGGCCCAGGTTGCTTGGTTACGCTGCACTCTTTCGAATTTACAATTTATCTCAACTTGTCTCCACGTAACTAATTTTAAGAAACTCCATTAATTAAGCTACCCCCCTCCCCACATGGCCCAGGTTGCTTGGTTACGCTGCACTCTTTCGAATTTACAATTTATCTCAACTTGTCTCCTCTTTATGAAAACCGTTTCCGTTGTTACCTAACAATTACTCAATAATGCAATGGATGCAACGTGCCGGTTGTGACATTCGCATCATAAGGAGCTTTGAATTAGCCTAGGAGCTACAATATTAATATAATCTTTCATAAAATGGAAGATCACTTTTCGTTTTATTTTCTGCAGAAGCACCATCCAACACAGTTTATACTTGAACTCACAAAAGGAAGAGCTTTATGAGCTAACATTTGAATTTTAAATCGGTATCGATTCAATACATAAAGATAAATAAAATTATAATCTAGACTAAAACAGCATCGAAATACTGTGTGGGCACTTAATATTGCATAAAATACAGTTACAGTTTCAAGCATGAAATCATTTACGTCAGCCGGTAGCAATACACAATCGAAGGCACCATTTCATAGATCACTCATATTATTTTTTTTTACAGAACATGAACATACTTAATGAACTTGTATTTGACATTATAGAGGAACATATTTAATAGCATTTTTCTTCGATATCGAGTACAAACTTGATTATCCATGAAAATATATTGCGATGTATTTTCTTAACATGTATAAATATTGAAAATTCTCACACAGTTTTCGTATGAGTTTTGAGCAAAATAGACATGTGGACGTCCATAGACGCATTATATATTTTTTTTCCGTATATTCATAGCCGAGGGCGTCAATTCATGTAGGTAGGTATGTATCTTAGCTGGACGCATATAGCAGGAAAATTCCGATTAGAATAGCTGCAGCAAGTAGTTTATAAATAGGACGTAGGCTAATTCGTCCGGTCCTGTTCAGAAGCCGTATGGGTACTTTTTTGTCTTTGCAGTAATCTACTATGTTGCTTAAAAACCCGTAAAATTCGCCAACAATCATGTCAAAACATGGAAACAGGATAGGTTCATCAAAGCTCTTTCCTTGCTCGATCTCATAAAATTTGATATATTTAATATCACAACCGACACATAACGGACGCCCTGTGAACGCGTCCGCGGCACATCGCACTAAACAAGTCTGGGAAATAAGAGAAGAAAAAAAAATACTTAAATGAACCTTTAAAATGACTTACATCATTTACACTTCTTTTTCTCACCGTGTTCAGTTTGGTGAAGCAATAGTCACACATAAGCTGCCCTTCAAGATTCTTAATTCTTTGAAGAAATACAAAGTTCATACTTTTGAGCAACTTTCTTGCATCCTTTTCACTGCTCGGAGGTTTCATTAGCGAGGCTTTAAAAAATTTAGCTTCTTTCATGAAAAGAGAGACTTCCTTCGTTATTTCATCAACTGCATAGACCGGAAGAGGCACCGACTTTTCAACTTGACACTCGCATGTAGGACAGTTCGACTTGACAGCACCGATAAATTTCCTCGCGACACATTTCTGACACACTAAATGCCCACATGAGAGAATAGCTGACTGAAAATTTTAAGAAAGACGAGAATTAATTAATGTGACCTTCGTCTAACAAGTATAGCTGACATGAGATTATTTTTTTTACCTTCTTAATTGTGTGTTTGCAGTACGGACACTTCAAAAACGTCTTAATTCTTTCAAGGACATCGCACATTTCAGAGTAGAACTGGGACATTTCTTCCTTGTTGAATTCGTACTGGCTAATAATACAAGTGTACGTCTGGAGCCATTTGCTGCGATCATAAGCATTTCTCCTCATCTCTTCTAAGACATTCGGGTCTGGATCTATATCGGGGGATGAGTTCCCCGGAGGTGTTGAATTTACTGTTGTAGGGGACATTCTGTCTTATATGAGTATCCAATACGGAAGCGGTCGTTTCAAACAGGAAATAATGACTTCAACACTAGAAAAACTATACCTCACAAACTAACAAAAATGTCGCCTGTTTATAAATTCACTATCTCCCACATATCACAGTTATTCAAGGAATACTACAAGTACACAATACTCTTAGCGTTAGTATACAGCCCAAGTTGACAACTCAAAACAATGTGGCTACGTTGACTTATTCCACGGCAACCGTGCGGCGGCAGTGACTTGAAGACAAACTTGATGCGCTGACACTTATGAATTTACCCACAGGCACTTAGAATAATGGTGACATTGACGACTTGATCCATACAAAAGACGTTCCAGTTATTTTTTTAAATGTTACCCTATAAAATCAATAGATACATACGAATAAGACTACTTTTTTTATGAAATATCTAATAGTAGTAACATACCTTATTCAAACTCTGCAGCATTCTTTTATAGTACATCCAGCTCCCTCCAGCTCGTGAGATATGAAATGACCTTGACAACAGTGAATTGCGAGTTTTCTGCAAAATCATCCGATCGTAACGTCAATATCAAACCATGAAAAAATATTAGGCAAGACGCAACTTGATATTTTGCCCATTTCGGAATCAATATTTAATATTCAAATACCTTGAACAAGTTGTTGGGTAAGTTCGAGAAGCCAGGTAGACGGAAGACGATGGTCAACGGGCAATGACTTCACTCGTGATTTTCCTTATCCTTATTTTAAAAAAAACAAAACATATATTCTGAGCTCTAGCTAGGGTGTATCTGCGCTATTAGCTAATACATTTTTAGACGATTTTTTGGGGAATTGGTCGAAAGGAAAGGATGCACCGTATTTAATCCTTAACCCGTTTTTTTTGTAGCATTCATTCAGTAACACATCAAAACTGCTGTGCACAGTACACCCAGGTAGAATTCGCGTGTTTTTTTTTTTCAACCAAAAAACGAAACTATAGACACGATAAACAATATGCATATTTTAGTGAGAGACACGACCGCATCTGCAATTTCTGCTACACTGGCAGTGATACAGTGATACTGCAAATCTTCATTTTCTCGGCAAGCTATTCTTCAATCAGAGATGGAATGCGGCCATGGTGGCCATGTAGCCAGGGCTATCGTCATCATCTGTTGTGAGCCCTCCTCCGAGGAGCACAGCCAAGTTTTCAAACAGGATTCTCTCTGTAGTCTAGTCTATGGAGATGCAGCAATGGCAAAGTTTACCTGTTTGAAAGACAGCGACCCTCTCTGGCACTTGCACCGTCAGTCTTCTATTCTACTCTGCATAGATCATAGAAAATTACATTTTTTTTGTTTGTCTTTATCTTACCGAAAAGTTTTTGAGAAGATTCTGCTAAACCACTGTCACACGCTCAACTTTTTTTTCATTACGAGGAGCACAGCCAAGTTTTCAAACAGGATTCTCTCTGTAGTCTAGTCTATGGAGATGCAGCAATGGCAAAGTTTACCTGTTTAAAAGACAGCGACCCTCTCTGGCACTTGCACTGTCAGTGTTCTATTCTACTTTGCATAGATCATAGAAAATTACTTATTTTTTTTGTTTGTCTTTATCTTACCGAAAAGTTTTTGAGAAGATTCTGCTAAACCACTGTCACACGCTCAACTTTTTTTTCATTCTGGTTTGATGTTCTACGATGTTCTCCCGACTCAGGAGCGCTAGTAACTATGAACAGCTGTTGGTTTGCTTCTACGTCCGTCGTCTTCGTCCCTACTTCCTCTTTGTGGCCTACCTGCTGCAAATCTGGCCCGTCATTGAACGCTCAGGGTGGGTGCGGGCAACTGTTCTGTATTGGTCATGCTTCGGACGTCAACAAGATTTTTTTTTCTTCTCTTAATTAGAGCCAATTATCTTTACAAAACTGTAGACTGGTGAAAGATACATGTTTTTTGTGTCACATGCCATACGTGTACAGCTTTATTGCATGCCTGTTTGCTTGGGTAGACGGCATTCATATCGCCATCAGTAGATCGCCATCACTAGATCGTGATCAGAAGATCGTCAAATCAATATATCGCCAGGAGCAGATCGCCGAATCAGTAGATCGCGATCTGAACATCGCCAAATCCTAAGATCGCTGTATATATATTATGCAAAATTAAGGTAGCCAATCACGATAAGTTTAACTTAGGATTCGCGTTTGAGTCTCTCTGAAAAAGTTGCAGTTATGAAGAAAGAGAACGTGAACACTTAAATTCATTAAATCACGTCAAATGAATGCGTCGAATGTCTGTGAGATACACAAATGAGTTAACTGTGGAACTTTGAAAGGTAAACACCCAAAGCCACAAGTGTCAAAAGCGCCAATAAGGCTGTAAGTTTTACTTGAAAGGCTATGAACGATAACAACTAATTTATACGTTAACACGCATATGACATGACATCATGTTAGGAAACACTGTATGGTCTATTCTGTGCCTTCATGTATTCGCTGACATCGCCACCATGTAACATATGGCGAGTCCCTACCAAGTTAGTGGAAAATAAATCGCGATCCTATGCATGACGATCTGCAGATGACGATATAATGATTACATGATCTACGGATTTGGCGATATCCGGATGGCGATCTA
>VICI01004148.1:0-11564 GCA_019593645.1 Akabosia matsudoensis
AAATTTGCCTCTTGACCCCGGCGTTCTTTAGAGGCCGGCGATGTTTAGAGACCCCGGCGATCTTTAGAGGATTTACGGTACATACGTATACTTCAGTCAGCAACTTTGCAATACCAAGTGAAGTGCCATTACCACGTTTCCGTACTGTCGACAACGACGAAGGTCGTTCACCGGGTGGGAATGGATTCTATTTTTCAACCCGAGATAAATCACAAATATAAATGTCTCAATCGTAATTAATGTTGTTTTAAATTGTGATTGTGTTTTTAAAACTAAAAAGAAATGACTGATAGGGAAATCATGGAATATTTAAACTCCAAGTCAACCCCATATGCCCAGAACTATAATTTTGCGATATGAGTACACGTACAATGTGACAAATATGAAGCAAAACTTAATTTAGTAGAATTTTGTTTTGTAATAATATCGCGGTCAATTCATAGCACATGCTAACTGTGTAAATACGTACAGGAGTGCTACAACAGTAAAATCTAGCATTTTTATAGCTTAGCATAGATAATAAAAGTAAGCCTTGAAATAATATAATGCACTCTCCCACCACTGCTTTGAGTTGAGACAGCAGCAATATGGTATATGTGTTTTTTCCAGCAAGTCAGGGAAATGTTACAATGACCGAAACCGAACCCAGGCAACTAGGGCTTAGACGGAGGAAGAAGCATCAGCTCTAACTGACGCGGTAGTTCCAGAGAAGAAAGAAAAGTATAACACGATGTATCTCACGTATCATGGTTCTTCCAACCTTGCAGTAAGCCGATCTATCCCTGATTCCTGGTAGCGGAAAAAAGCGTGTGTATGTGTGCTGAACGAGGAACGACACTTGGAAAGCAGTGTCAATGACCCTGAGCTCCCTATCACTCGCTCCCCTTCTTGAAGCAGAACCAGCCGACGAGACAGACAGAATTGAGACACGCGAACCGAACCAAAAGAACATTTTGCCTTACATCCAAAAACAACTTCCAACGCAAAAGCTGTTTGTACAGTGCTAGAAGCGAGCAAACTGAACGTTGAGCAGTATTACGAGTAAAACTAGAGTGATCACATAGGGAAAAAATGGAGAAATTAAGAGGGAAAAAGGTTGCCGTTGTTGCCGGTAGCAAGGGTATATAACTATAGCCCATGAGCCTTACATACATGCTTTCATATCAAAATATACACTTAGCCCTTTTATCCGATACGTTGACGGCTATTCGCCTCGAAACCGATTTGCGCAGCTGGTAAAATATCGTACTGTCCATCAACTAAATAACATCTTTTTGGTAGTCCTCCACAACGTTTTTTGCCAGCAAACCAAATTACCGGACAAAGAAGTGTGTCTTACTTCGTATAAGACATTTTTTGTTAGATGCTTTATAGTTTTCACATTACCCAAAGTGTCAGGTTGTCATTTACCCATCCACCATACCCATCTACCATTTTTATGAGGACCAATTTTCTAATTGTAGGGTCTCCCAAGACAACATTTTTCTGTTATAGTATTACACTACCTCCATTATTCGTACATTAAAATGTAACATTTTCATCATGTTACCAATATGTTTTCTATGGTTTTCCAAAATAAATTAGATCTAATCGCCTTTAAATATTAACACAAAAGACAAGCACTATTTCTGAATTTTTATCTTTCACTCCGGGCAGTTCAGATTCCATATGTATGAAATGTTTGAGAACAAGATATGGCTTGATGAAAGCTCGTCCCGTCAAAAAATTTGTAAAGAGACTTTTTCACAGTCCATAACTGTGGTACGATATTTATTACCAGGCTTGCTCCAAATAATATTAGAATTTTTGGCGGAAAGTTGTCTTAGAAATGTGATACATTCGGCAAATGGGTACTTATCCATATGGTGAATGGACAAAATGGTAACCGTGCAATATAGTAAATGGGATATCATATCATAACACTAATTGCTTTCTTGAAAAACAGCCTACAACCATACAGTTTGGGTTGCTGCGCTACTCCTGGAAAACTGGATTTTTGTTGAAACATTACGGAGAACGAGTAACAGTGAGTAAATGTTTTATCGTACATAGCGTTATCCCCTTTAAATTTGTATGCATTTTAGTAATTTTAAAATCTACAATGAGAAAGACGCACATTTAATAGAACATAGAAACAGATTATTCTTTCGTACGCTTGTCGCAGGATTTCGTCACGCTCGGCGTAACAAGTTACATTAATTCACTCATTTCCCTATTACTGCAATCGAAATATTTCCCCAGTTTGGAAACTCAAAGACACAGCGTTTCTTAAATAGTTTTGTAGTTTCATATTTCAATAAACATATCTGATTCGTTTGTGAATAAAAAGAACCTGAATTCTCTAGAAAGAAATAATTAATTTACCGGCTACATAATGCTTTTCGTAAAATATAGTGAGTTGAACATTTCTGAATCATAATAGTAGCCCAAGTTCTGGAATTTTAATTCAACATCACTAGATAGATAGCACATGATAGCAATGCCAACAACCTCTTGCGAACAAGTTGTATAAAATGTTCAACAATCAACTGACTGCATGGTTGAATGGTTTTCAAGTTTATCCTTTTCACTTGCACAAAAACATGGAAGCTTATAGGAATGAATTAAAGAAAGGAAGCTTAGTTGAGGATGGTGAGGTTTCTTATTTCGATGAATCATGCGTAAGTCGAGTATGATTATGGCAACAGTAAAAATATACAGCGAATTACGGTAGAAAAACCCTCATTCGATATACTTTTGTGGTCAATGCTTTCTTCCAACGTATGTGTCTACGAATGAATTTTGTTCCTGAGAAAAATTGTTGAACCCTTGACTGGCAGCAGATGCAGCAATATTCATATCCATGCATCCAACAATCTACACCCGTCTGAACTAAAAAAATCCTCAACTGGTGATGGTGAATGGACCCGGTGGTAAAAATTGCTAACAGTCAGAAAGAAATCCAAGCATGACCAGATTTTCAGGCAAAAAGTTGCTCCTGCTTTGTGAACAGTAACAAACGGGAGTTGCCCCTGCGAAATTTCTAGTATTGGGTTCCTATGTCCATGAAATGAACGACCGTGAACCGATCAAGACGACGACGAATACCTACCTACAGCTATAAAGCTTACCTATCCTCTATATTGTAATATTATCTATACTTGATAGTGTTACAGCAACGGTTAAATAATAATAAGAGATTATGTGTTTGTACGTCAGACTGATCAATATCCCCGGGTCAGTAATATCCTTGTGTAATAATATATGCATTAAGACTTGGGTACCACATAACATAAAAATTTAAAAGTGCTCACTTTTCCACAGATGTGCAGAATCTAAGTGGCTAACACCAATGGACGTTACGCTAAAAAATGTTGTTCAGGTATGTTTGCAAAAAAGTGCTTGGTAGGTAGTCAAGTTTGTGCACGGACAACCTGACTGCTTTCAAAACAATGACATGCTATAAACTCTTCTATTTAAAGGAAAAAAAAACGTCTTCAAAACTTTTATATCTTTCCAACGAGGTACATGCATCAAATGATACAGTTTTGGTCCGAATCCTATTCATTGTATAGTAGTACGAAAAAATTGCCTAGTAGGCCATACTATAATCGTGTGAGCCAAACATCGGTTTCTAGATTCGTACATGACGTGTGGACGTGGTGGATGTGATTCAAATGTTATGGACATAACCCAACCAGTGGGTTACTTGAGAGTAACTACCTTTTGGGATTTAAAGAAAATTTATTCAAAGAAAACACAAACCACATAGCAGAAAAAGAAAAGTTATGTGGTCTGGCAAGCCACTGCCACTGGTATGATTTCTACAATTGTTGATCAATAGATTTTTTTCGATAAAACGCTCATTTAGAGTCCTTATTAAAGATAATATGAGAGAACCTTCGAAACTATATATTTTGAAGGGACCCTAACATGGAAAACATACTTGGTGCCAGTTTCCCCTTGAGGTAAAGCTTACCCTATTATGATATTGCTTGACAAAAAATGATGACGAAATCCACAAATAGTTTTTTTGTTAAACCCACTTACGGCCAAGATCCAGGGTCAGCTTATATCCGACAGCGCGGACATCTGAATAGTGTTTACTCTCTGAAAGCAAACTGCTAAGCATTTACCGAAACAATTACACAGAATTACCTACATACACTTTACAAACAAATTTATTATGTTAGAGTTTAATAGTGGTCCACGGATCATTACTTGTCTTTCACCGTCATATAATACTTTTTGGAAGTTTACTTCATTAATTTTAATTGCAGAATAATTCGTGTGGGTAGCAGGAAAGAATAGGTTTTACAGGTGTAGGTGTAACATCGTTGAGTATGACTTTCATTCAATGCTGTTTGTAATGGACAAGCTTCGGATAAGGGTGATGATAAGCTTCTGTCAAAAGCTTTTTAAGAAAGCAAAAGAATCAGTGCAACGAGTTAGATGCGCACGGGGTCGGCCATAAGCTCACGCTGGATCGTGACCATAAGTGGGTTTGACAAAAAACTGTTTGTGGATTGTGTGATCAGTTTTGAAAAGGAATATAATAGCATAGGCCTTCCCGCAAGTTGAAGCTGGCGCCATGTACATGCTTTTCTTAAGGGCACCCAACTGATGTCCATCTCATTTAAGCCCTGTAGATAATGTTGCTATAATTTGGAGACTGTAACAACTCTCACTTTCAGTGCAATACCTTTTTAAAGCGACTTTTATTTTCCAATAGCATTGTATTGACCTTCGTTTTTATAATACACAGAAAGTTTGATAAATTTGATATCAGGTTGACTTGACACCTCAAATTATATGAAGCTTTACAGGCAGGCACCGAAACAATATTTGTAAGTTTTTGTATAGTATACATATCTATATTAACCTTTGCTGCGAACTTTCGCACACAGTTTTGCTTGGGTTAGCAAGGGAAACGGTCTCTTACCACACCCATTAATTCAATGCATTTTGCGTTGGCTTGATAGATATAGAAGTTTTTTGCAAATGCAAAAATAAACATTTGCCATTTACCACTACATGTTCATTGTGAAACTACGTTTTGAAGAAAAAATGTGCAGTTCTACAGGCATGCACTAACAACTGCAAGAATGCTCGACAAACTGTCTTGTCTAAAAAAATTAAAGGGAACGGACAGGAACGTCAAGCTAATCTTAACACACTAAGTTTGGAAGGGTAGTTTATAATTAGGTATTACAATATTGCTGATATTTACTGAATGAAAGAGTTTGGTTTAGTTTACTATCACTTCCTTTCGATGATCAAGCGTAAGTGCTCGTTGGTAATTGGCATAGGTACGCCTGTCAACAGGACTGTCTTCATGTTAGTCAAATCGGTAACATATTTTGTCCTCGAATCTGCAAACAACTTGCATTTTAAGGTTTACAATATCATCCTTCTGCGCAATTTAACGTAGAACGAATTTTAGATGTTTAGAAAAATTGTCACCCAATTGAGAACAGATGCATTACATAACTCGATGTAACAACATTATTAGAAATCCCATCACCAGTATCGAACCATTAACAACTTTTTCGATATTTCTTCATCACTATATTGTACCCAAATATATCATCAACAATCTCTAACATTAAGGGTACATATGCTTTAATCATTTCGACTATAAACATAACCTTTGGTGAATGGCAACAGAATATGTCAACTATTTTAAACATTATTCTTGCAATAATGCCAAGGAAAATTGAATGCTAAGTGAGCCCAGTCTCTTATAATGCCAGGTGTGATATAATTTATTGACGAAAATGCATTTTGATTTGGCGAATCATAATATGGTGACTTCCGCACCCCCCAGTACAATTATAAATAGCGACCCACATTTTCGAAGAGTATCAATCAATGCCAACAATAATACTATTGATATTTTATTCTAAACAACCATTCTGATTGTTGCTTCAACGAGCAGCCGTTGTTGCTATCGTTCTTCAGACGAAGCATCACAGTTAGCAACCAACATTAATTCACCGCAAGTTCTTCTTTTACGCCATACCATATATCCCTGAACATGGCATTGAAACCACGACTTTTATTACGTTGTGTGGTAGTGCAAAAATTAAACGGGAAGCACGCGAAAACATCTGCTATGTAATAATATGTGAAGCTAAATATGCTAGTAGTTTACATAACAGCAACGATGCCAACGGTAGTAACAGACTTAAAGCGAAAGGTGTTGGCGGCTGTTGAAGCAGAAGCCATTCTCGATATGAAGTGAAACTTTTCTTGTGCAAGGATTCTGTACATGAAAAAAAGAGAGTAACTCTACAGCACAATTTGTGTTGGTTATTGTGCAGCAGAGACCGTTTGTTTATATAGAAAATAACGCTCACATGCTGTAATGCCTCGACTTATTACATTTCTTCTGTGTTCCTGCAAACGCACAGTTGTTGTCTCTTGAGTACCGACTTGTGGGAGCAAATCCTTTTTTAGCCTTGCTTTAATCAGCATTACAAACACATCATCATCGTCTTGAGATTATTGCATCTGCGTATTTAGGTTTGTAGGTCACATCACTACGTGTCCATACCCAAATCACTGTCTGCCTGAAAAGCTTGCCTACTTTATTTGCGTTCCGATATAATCGTGCTGTACACTACTTGCGCTATGTCTCTCACATTCACTCCTTCAATCGCAAATAACTTTGCGAAAAACAGGTACTTTACGAATACATTGCAATCAAAATATCGCGGTGGTCGTAGTAGTAGTAGTAGTGTATACGCAAGAGGTTTAAAAATGTTTTACTATGCCAGTAACAGGATGAATATGCGCTGTCATCCAAGTTAACACAGCCAACAACACTCTTTCGTTTAGTGAATATAGGTATCAATGTGCATAAAACTACGAGTGTTTTGTTTACTATCATTCATTCATCGAATTAGCTACAGTTGGTATTTGTATGAATAAATTTGTCTGGTTGCTTACTCTATATGTTGCATCATACATCCATTCATTTTTGTCGTTTCTGCTTATACTAGCGATAGTAACAACGATTGGACGATGTTTGCTCATGATTTTGCCAGTGGTGTTTGCATGCGTCCTGCTCACTGCCCTTTAAAATAATTGTCGCTTAAAAAATGATGTTGTTAAATATGGAAGTGATCTTAAGCGTGTCCTTTAAACTGATGATCATGCTGAAAAATGATGCAACTAATTTAACGAAGTGTTCAATATTAGAATGAACTTTTATTAGTCGGTCTTGGTCCAATATGTACATGAAATATATAGACTATGAAAACACTAAAAGAGATCTCTCCAGACAGCTGCACATGCGACATGCCATGCCCAAAATGCTGTGTTCATTCCGATCAGTTTTTACACTTGTTTTTGAACAGTTAAGCAATACCTAGGGTATGGAGATAAGACCAAGCAAAAAGTAGCGATTGTTATTAAATTATGCTGGAGTGATTTTTCCTGATGATCATCGATCAGACATAAAAGGATTCCATGGCGGCCTTGAAAGTAAGACATATACACATATACACACGTTAAAGAACACCTTTGCGGAGTTTTACTTTGATTATCTTGACTATCACATCTTTACTTATTTCTATGCAAAAATAGCCTTGCACATCTGCTGCGCAACAATGCGCTGTGAACATATGCTTTCACAAATCGAAATTACTGGAAATTTCCATAATTAGCCTGATAGCGTGAGCGACAGAGACGGATAGACAACACGAGGAGAGAATGAAATGCGAGACTCTTTCATTGTTTTCCTGGAAGCGGCTCGCTCGCCGGGTGGTGAATTTCCAGGTCGATGCACAGGGAGCTTTTCTTGGAACATACTTTAATGCAGAGCAATAGCCACAAGAAAGTCTAAAATTCGCATCAAGGTAGTCAGAAAGTTCTGGTCACCGTTCGTTTTATGCTTCACGACGAGTATGCAGTTCAGCATCTACTTCAAATTCACAACATTCCGTAATGTATACTCACGTTTCCTAGGAAGCTACTGAGAAGAGGTTCCAAATATTAATATTTTTCATCTGCTTTCCTTTTCAGGCGGTTTCCTTATCCGGGGGCACTTATGCAAGTGATTTCGCGAATAGAAACAAAAATCACCTTCACTGTTTCCAACTTATAATTTTTCCACAGATACTGACATGAGGAGAAATCAAGCTAAGCTTTCATGTTGCACACTTATTCAAATTATTCGTAAAATGTATTTTTTTTGATAACTCACATATCAACTTTTAAGCACGTAAACACAAGCGAAAAGTTAAGTAGCAGGCTTACGCGAATTAGGTCAAGTGTCAAGATTTTTACGAAATAAGCAAAAAAATGTAGCTATAAAGCTTTGGAGCTCTTGTGAGGATGAACGTAGCATGTATCAATGCTCTCCGAAGAGTGAGTCGCTCTTCTGCAGCGGCACCAAGTCACTTCCTTTCTCGCACAAAAAAAAATCTTGCTATGCCTGTTTCAAACATACCACTCCATACTTTGAAACCCTGACAAGAGGAAGACTACGAGGTGCTAACAGTCAATGTGTTTCTTTGCAACCTTACCAACCTGCATCGTTACTCGTGCTAGACTACTCAGTTACTCAGCAGCCATGTAAAAAACACTGTTTAAAGATAGATCGTTGAATGTCGTCAATGCACATGAAAGATAGTGGGGGACCCCCTGCTAAAAAAAGCTTATCGTGTGTTGCGCTCCCTTCAATGTAGTTTGGCGGAGAGAAAGAGTGCGACCAGACCAGACTGAATGTAAGACTAAAAAGAGTAACAGCGTGAGCTTCTTTGCAAAGGGGACTTGCTATGTGAGTGCAAGGATCCATGTGGGTAGGTATATAGGAGTTTATGAGAAGATTACTTAGGAAAATGGCTTGTTTTGCGAGCATTAAAAAATTGTTAATTAGTATAATCAGTTTAGCTTAAGAACATTTGAAACAAAATCGGATAATTTGAAGACTGCTGCTTCACATTCGGCTCATATAATATGAATCCTCGTCATAAAACATTCTCATTTTACATGGTACATGAGTACATGATCTAAAAAATATGAGGATAATGCGTATAATGAAACACCTAGCTTAAAAAATTGAAAGTGTTGTCAAGAAAATATTTAACTGACAGTGTTTCGATAAACAGTTCCTTCATCAGCGTGTCGTAACTACTTTACACGCAAGTTTATGCATAGTAGTTTTTGTGGCGTGAATCACGTACGCGTCCTGCTATCCAACAATGGAAATGTCAAACAGGCCTGGTGATTATTGATGGCCATGGGTGAGCGTCCGTTAAGCTGAGTATCACTCGGCGTGTGAATGCCTACGTTGTATCAGGAACACCTCCGATGGCTATTAGATGCTCTGCATTACATTGTCGTAGCCATGTACGTAAAAGAATAGGGTGAAATGAGTCCCTTTTTGACACAAGGGAGATTCCTATGTTGGCAATAGTTATTTAGCTACCCGGGAATAGAGAGTCTAAGTATCTGGGCCACGTGATTTACGTTTTACGTCATACGTATATAAAAATATTCTGGAGTTATCACACAAAACGGCATCGTTAAACATCCTTTATGAGTCAAAAATAAAAACTTTAGCGATGAGATGGCTGCTCGTAGAATAGTTTAGAAACATGATATGAACCACTCGGTAACACAATCAATAGCTTAAGAGATATCTTTCATGGAGCTTTTGAATAAAACGTTTTCACGTGCGTGTTGAAAAGCAATGTGAAAATCTTCGAATAAAATTTCTTGAATATGAGGTAAATTTTAAGTAGCTTTTTATTTCAATACAGACAGGCATCGTTAGAAGATAGAGACACGTTGAGAGCGTTGCAAAAATAATATGAAGAATCGCTATGAATCGATAAAAGAGTATAACAAGTACATTTTGATGGTAGTTGGATACTGAGGTTTATGAGATCCGTGATTTCGCACTGATGATGAGTAACACGTCATGGTCATGCCGAAAAGCGACTACACAGGAAACACAAATTAGAAGCGACATAAATTGAAGTATGAAGCTTAAAAGTTATCCCGTTGGATTTTCAGTATAAACTGGTTTTCTTCATAATGCGAAAGAATTCATCTTGATTCACTGAACCATCCCCGTCAGAATCCGCTTCTGTGATCATTTCCTGCAATGCGAATGAAAAAAGATAATTTACAAATCTATTGCTGCATAAGAAATACATAATGAGCACTAAGTTTAACCAGACATACCAAAATTTCTTCATCGGTTAGCTCTTCTCCAAGTTCGCTAGCAATCTGCTTAAGATTTTGAAAAGTTATCAGGCCAGTATGGTCTTTATCAAATAGGTTGAATGCCTTCTGGATTTCATCTTTACTATCTTTTTCAGCTAATTTCATTTCAATGACTGATAAAAAATCCGTGAAGTTCAGACGTCCTGTTGACAACATTTAGGAGCAAAATATTTACATTAGATTTACTGTCACTGTACAAGTTGGTAAGGAAACACTAAATGCGATCAATGGTGAGGACATTGTTATCCACACAGTCACTTACCGATGTTCCCTTTGTCAACCTTTTCCAGCATCTTTTTAATATCATTTTTTCGAGGTTCAAATCCGAGGGCACGCAAAGCAACTTTCAGCTCTGATGAAAGAATAGACCCATTTCCGTTTCTATCGAAATTTCTAAACGTGTCAACGACGTCTTTCTTTTGTTTGGCAGTTAAATCTGTTTTACTTTTTAGTACAGCTTCCATCATTTCTTTATCCGTCCTGAAACCACAAAAAAAAACCCTTGGCATATGACTAACCCTTACTAATTAAGAGTTGATAATATCAAGTACTAATAGTAATAAACACTGCTCAAACTCACATGGGCACAGAAGAAACATTCGTCCTTCTGGTAACTCGAGTCTGCTGCTGGGAAGATTCACTTTGTTCCGGTGCTGTTGGAACTTCTTTTTTCGAAGTTGTTGGTGTGTCTGTATCACCATCAGATGAATCCTGTGAAATAGAACGCCAGTGATCAATAAAATGTCAATCCATGCACAAAACATAAATGCTATATAAGTAATGACAAAAAATTACCATTTTAAAACCCAAAGTTGAATTAGAATTCACCGGATTAAAAAAAACTTGCCAATTTCACGGATATTTCTTCGACTTATACTTATACTCAGACTTCAACGTTACGCTTGTTTTGTTTCCTTTTGTACTTCTCTTTGTACTTCTTTGTACGATTTAAAAAAAACCTATAGATTGTCCATGTACTTCAGGATCATCACGGGCAACTAATTATCACCAAGAGGAAGCAAGCAATAGTTGTGCAGCTCATCCAGTTAACTTTGATTTTGAAAATGTGTTTGACGACGACTCCATCCGTTCCTCTGAGGTGCGCGAGCAACAAGCAAGCACGACAGCTGATACAGAAATACAACGTAAAATCTCCTGAGAACTGTAGAGCGTCTCTCGTTCCTGGTCTTGGTTCAGCCTGCTCCACAATAAACAAGAAACGTAAGGACGTACTATATCCGGAATCAACAACTCGGACAAACAGGTATCTGGTATGGCAATGAAATTCATGTCAGCTTTAGGTGTCCTTAGGTTAAGTTCCATCCCAAAATTTTGGGCCAAAATAT
>VICI01004149.1:0-11562 GCA_019593645.1 Akabosia matsudoensis
ACGGTTCCAGTTCGCTCTCTTCATGGGAGAAACCAAGGCGTGCGCCACTGTCGCCGATGCAGTGAGACTTTCGAAACCCTACCCCACGTCCTTGGTTGTTGCCCTTATGGAGAGTTGCTTCGAAATAACCGTCACCATAAAATCCGAACAATAATTGCTGACTCAATGAGGAATTTGAAGTGGGAGGTCTATGAAGAGCTGACAACCCTGGACCGACGAGTTGATATCCTAGCAATTGAACGAAAAGAAAAAATCGCTTACATCCTGGACCCCACCATCCGATCTGAAACTGGAGCCTCTCAAGCTGAAGATGTAGATACAGAAAAGAAATCAATCTACACACCATGTATTGATGATTTGAGACAAAAATGTAACATGGATGGCTACTCTATAACAGTTTACGGAATATTTATTGGTGCGAAAGGAACCGTTCCCAATTTTGTGCAACAACTATTTAAGAAACTCAAAATTCCAAAAAGTACCCAATTTGAGATTGCCATTAGTGCAGTAAAAGGATCATGTCAAATAATTCATAACCATTTGTATTCTCCTATTTTAAAGTAATGTTTCCATACATGTTATTTTTCTTTCTGTTTTAGCAAGTTTTACTGTTATTATTTCCTTCAGCACAATATATGAAAATTTAAAGTACTGTGTCTTTTGGCAACCATTGTATAATGGCAGTGATAATAAAATTATCTACCCCCCTTACATATACATTGCTTTTTTTCAATTAGATTTTCTTTTAAGCTCAATACATCTCTCGCTTGGTCACTTTGCAATTTTCAAGAAAATAGATTGTTTTTTTTCAGATACATTTGTTTTTCTTTTTATATTTGTTTTTCTTTGAAGCTTAATACAGCTCACACTAGGTCACTTTGCAAAACTCACTAACACAGATTTTTTTTCGGTTTATCAAATTGTCCCCGTTTTTTTACTTCCTTAACTCGATGATTTTGTTTTTACGTCTAAGAATAGCCTGTCCTTCTTTTTACTTCCGTAGGGTTGTGTTAATATAATTCTTTCTATGCCCATCCTAAATTCTCGAAAATGACGTGTCCGCCAAGCTGGAATGGTGTTTTCCTGGCACGTTGTCTGTAACGATAGCGTTCTTTCGAACTCTCCGTGTAATGTCTTCAACATCCTGCATTCTGTTGTTGACCCGGGCACTTGTCCCATTACGAAACACACTAGTCGACTCGGTGCCCAACGCTTTCTCCCTCTTGTACTCATTCCATTTCTTTGAAATAAAAGTGAAGACATATGCCATTGTAAGAATCAGCGTTACAATTAAATAGACCCACAGCAATAGTTCCGGGTGAAACAAAGTGAAAGGGTAAATCGCAAGTCATGGCGTTTGGTCGCTTTTTATCAGCTTTTGGGATTAAACGCCCATGGCAATCGTTTCCCCGCGATAGGAGCATTTTTAAAAAAGATAACGTACAGCAGAGGTAGTGTACATAAGGTCAGCCACCCGTATATGAAGAAATGTGATGAATCAAATTGTTCATCAACCAAAATCGGTAGCTCTCCTTGGAATTCCTCATCAAGTTCCTCCTTTTTAAAGGTTAAGGAACTGGAATCAAATAGATCAACGTGTGGATCTAAAAAGTTTTCGACGTCGTTCCCGATGGGCAAGAGCACTGGCTTGTTGGCTGCCACCTTTACTGAAGGAAACTTCGTTGCGAATAATGCTGGTAAGGTATGTTATACTTCTGCTGTCTTCAAATGCGGCACAATACAAGGATAGGAATCTTCATCCATTCTCACAGCATCAATTAGAAGTTTGCATTCACATCGCAAGTGAATACTGAGGCTACCAATAGATGGTCCCTCGAGTGGAATCGTTTTTGATTTGATTGAGCGTTGGCAACAATGTACTGTCTTGGTCCTCGCAAGGCAATTTCCGGGCTTTGGTCTGCATGGCATTCAATGGGACAGATTTTCTGTAGACTATCAATGTTCTCTCCTTTGATTAGTTTCCTAATGCAGGTATTTTCCTTCGAGTTTTTGTTTCCATACTGAGGTAGCATGCAAAGAAAATCCTTTGACGGTAAACAAGTTTTGATATCATGAGCTTCGTATGGAATCACGTCCTCTCCGTTAGTTGCTACATAGGTGGTTGGGATGTTAATGTAACCTGTCTTGTTGAAATATGCATAAGGAATGCCCTGAATTTTGTTTAGTTTCCATTCTGATTTGATAGGTACAATGTGAACTTGTAACCGAATAAGGCCTGAATTGGTCTCCCAGACGCAATCTGTTAATTCAGTGTTAGGTCCAACTCCCAGCCTGGAATCACGAATTTAAATCCTTCTCCTTCCAGCTCTATCCGTAATGGAGTCAAAGCTTTTTGTAAAACTTTCTTGCCTACAAAGAGTCCTGAAAGCTTCTTTAGTAGACACAAGTCTTTGGATTTCTCCGTCCAAAGGTAAGTAATGAGGTTGTCTGTAGGGCTGCGCCGAGTCCACCAATTACCCGGACTCGCCGGGCCCGGGTATTTTTAAATTTTCAGAGACCCGAACGGGTAGACTCGTCGGGTACTCGATAAATTGATTTTTGAAGGAAATGGACCAGAACGCTGTGTTACATGAGTTTACTTACGTAATTGAAAGTGTGCTTGTTATAAAAGCTAACGAATAACGATACTGCCGTTTTACAGTTTCAAGACGGTCACAAAACGATCAGTACTCCCCGATATCCCTGTATTTGCAGTCCAGGATACGCAGATTATGTTCTTGGAATACCGGCCAGCATTTCACTCTAAACAGTCTCTGGGTTCGAAAAGTCAAGGAGTATCCTTACATAACACAGGTCGCAAGCTAGTTTCTTGTCCAGAATCACTCCAAACAAGCATTTCGAATATAAGTTACTGGTATTTAAACCGATTGTTTACATGCCTGTGTGCTTGCTTTCGTTTATTTATGGCTCTAACCATTCTTTTTCCTTCATAAACGTAAAAATATTGAACACTCGGCGAGCCCCGGGTAGCCGGCGTCGATATTTGGAGCTCGCCGAGTATCTAGAAAAGTCCACGACCCGGCAGAGTACCGAGTCCATACCCAGTGCCCGGCGCAGCCCTAGTTGTGTGGTATATTGGCTATGTCAGCTGTCACTATGTTTAGATTCAACATAGCCATGTCGATGTCGGCATACTCCTCTTTTAAGCGTCGATATAAGACAGTCATGCTCTTAACTTCTTTCGGGATAATTTGATAAGCAGCATTTGTTTGTTTGGTCATTATGCTAACCGCGCTTCCCAATTTTATGAAATTAGCTGATGGTACTCCACTGTATATTTCTAGGAGGTTGCCCAAAAGTTCACTAAGAGCTACCCTCTTGACTCTCTTCTCAGAAATTTCCCTCGGAAAACGTTCTGGCTCCTTGGTTACTGCATACTGACTCTCTAAAGTGTTGATGAGGCCTCTATTTGATTGAAGTACCTGGAACTGATCGTGAATGATACCACATACACGTGCGCCTGTATTGACCTCTTCTCCAGCTGTTGTATAATGCGGTTTATTATTTCGTCCTTCACCATTCATCTCGTAGTGACATAATGCTTTGCATGACATCTGAAATGCAGCATTTCTTCTGATGGACGGAACCTTATATATCAAAGGAATGGAAGAAGAATACAGGACTGCTCCTGTTAATTCTTCCATTTGTATTCCTGACGTTACTTCGATGTGGACCTCTTGTTGCGCATGTATTGCCATGGGAAAGGATATGTGCAAAATGCCCCATGGTACTTGCTGCATCTCTCCTTCCCTTTTTCGTCTCACTCTTCCCTTAATCTCTCTTTTTCCTCTTGGTTTCACTGTTTCTTTTTCGTCTCTCCTCTCCTTCTGGATTTCTCTCTTTGCTTCTCTCTTCTGTCGTCTGAGCTCTGGATAGGAACTGAAGATTTTGTGAGGCTCTTTCCGCCTTTTATACGAAATCTTGGGTACTTATTTACATTAGGAGGATGAAGACAAATCCTCCGACATATCGAAATCCTGATGCCATGTAGGTGGTCTTCGTTGACAGGTACTTTTTTTTATTGGGGACCTTTGGGATTTCCTTTCCTGAGTACTAGGGGATGGTTTTCAGCATCTTCATATGCTTGGGAGGCATCTGGTGCACTTTGAAATCCTTGCTCATTCATATCTTCACTACTTCTTGATACTCCTGATCCATGATTTGGTATATCGTCATCGCTAGAATCCTCTGCATATCTTATTTTCAATTTATCTACATTTAACACAAGATTTCTGCCTGTCCTGTCTATCCTTACTAGGTAATCACCATACGTCTTAGTTATTTTGAAGGGTCCTTCGTATTTAGGGGCTAACTTTTTGTTATAATCGGGTCGGGCGAACATCCTTTTAATATGTACATGGCCACCCTCTTTGAAATTTGATTCCCTACGATGTTGATCAAACCTTGCTTTGTACCTTGACTGCATTCTTCGTATCCTTCCTACAAGACTACGCCTTAAGTCACTTAACTCATGAATTGTTAATCTCCTCCTTTCCAATACTTCATTAGGAAGTACCTTGTCCAGTCCTGGAATGTAACTATCCAAGTTTTCTCTCAAATATATACAGACAGCCTCAGTGTTTGCTGCTGGGAATGTTTTAGCAATAGTAAACTTTGTAAAACTGTCAACTGCCACAAGAAGGTATAAGTTGTTGAACGTACTAAAGGTCCTAGGAAATCCATGCATATCATTGACCAGGGCTCCTCTGATATTGGCTCTTCATTTTCCCAAATCCCTTCTGTGTTGAATGCTTACGAATTAGACATATCTCACAGCATAGGATGAACTGGAAGATTTCCTTGTTCATGTTTTTCCAGTATAGTTTAGACTTCAAAATCTCATACGTTTTTACGTAACCAGAATGCACACTTGTCTCTCCCCTGTGTACATTTTTCAGGATTTGTCCTATTAGTGCTCTAGGAAGCACGAAACGTTTTTGGGTATCCTCTATGTTGTGTAGCTTGTCATCTACGATTTCGTATCGCTTTTTGGTACGCTGATGACCGTCCTTAATTGCCTTCCTTATCTTCTCGCAGAATGGTTCAGTTTTTCTCTATGTTGTACAAAGGAAACTCTAATGCTGAGTTCTCTGACGGCAGATCCTTTACCTCCTTACATAAGTGAGATAGCGCATCAGCATATGAATGTAGCCTTCCTTTTTTGTGCTTCAATATGAAGTCGTGATCCTGGAGCCTTAGACCCCACCTCTGCAGTCTTTCGGCATTGATTCCTGTGGCAGGCTTCTTCCTTACCAAGTTTGAATGGTCGGTTATGACGGTGAATCTTGATCTATGTATGTATTGTCTGAATGCTTTCAACCCATGTAAAAGCGCAAAAACTCCAATTATGTAATTAAGTAACTTCTCCGCCTTTGATTATGATCTTGATGAATATGCCACTAATCTTTGTTGTCCCTCATCCTCTTGTAGAAGCAATGCTCCAAGGCCATCAAAGCTTGCATCGATATGCATTATGATTGGTTGTTTGGGATCGAAATGACGTAACACTGGCTCATGGCAAAGACAATCCGCCAACCTCTGGAATGCTTTTTCTTGTTCCAACCCTCATTCAAATGGTGTATCCTTTTCTAAAAGCTTGTTGATTGGCTTGGCTACTTGTGACATCCCCTTGATAAACTTCCTATAAAATCCAATAAGAACAGGTGCAATCCTAACATCCTTGACACACTTGGGACTTGGCGTCTTCTGAATCGCTTTATTGCGTTCATTGGTGGGCTTGATACCGTCTTGTCCTGCTCGGAATCCTAAGCAGGTTATCTCCGTGTTATCAAATATACACTTCATCATTAGACCGTTTGATTTTATCGCATTAAGTACGTAATCTAAACTTCTTAAAAACTCATCCAACGTCTTCCCAAAACCAATTATATCGTCGACATAGACAACCACGCTTTTAAAAAGTTCCTCCCGGAGTAAACTTTCTACATGTCGTTGATATATAGCAGAAGCATTTATGAATCCAAATGGCAATCTTGTCCAACAAAAGCTCCCACTAGTGCAGACGAAGGCTAAATACTTTTGGCTCTTTTCATCAACTTCAAGCTGCCAAAACTCCTTCTGTAAGTCACACGCAAAATAATACTGTTTTCCTGCCACTGCATCCAGCACGTCCGCCTTGTTAGAAAGTGGATAGTTATCTTTTTCCACCATGTCATTCAGTTTGCGTAGATCCGTGCAAAGGCGTGGTTTGGACTTGGTTCCATCAGTCCCCTTGTGGCCCTTCTCCACTAATAAAATCGGCGAGGTAAACTCTGAGCTTGGCTTCCTGATAATTCACATACTTAGCAACTTGTTAATTTCTTTTTGTATCATTTTTCGTTCCTCCAGACTCACACGGTGTACAGTGCAGTAACGTGAGTAAGCCTTTTCTAGTTCGCCATTAAAAGAAAATACATCCTTATGTTTATACATCACTTTATTTTTCGTATTTCTTCTTCCGGCAATTCCTTACAAACCATCTTATCTAACTTCTGGTCTATTTCTTTCTCTCCAAGGGGTGGCTCAATTTGAGTTTCTCTATGGGCCATTTTTGAACTCTGTCTTCCTTCATCTCCTCGCGTCCTCCAATTGTCTTGCTCAGTCCCATCCTTTTCCTTATCAAAGTAGAAGACCTCCGCTTTTGGTCGTCTGTAGAAAACACAAGCTCTCCGTAAATAGAAAGCGAGTTGTTTCTGTAATCGATAACAACGCTCCACCTTCTTATCGTCGAATGGCCAATGATCAGGTCATATTTACAATCCTTAATTACAAACGGTTTGATTAGTGGTAAGAACATTTTCTCCAATGAACAGGTAACTTCACGCTGGCCCAATGTTTGTACGCTCCCATTTATGCCTCGTAATCGTTTATTCACACCATTGTCCTGAATCGGTGCATCCCTCACAAAGTCCATCTTATTTACATCAATGGATGTCCCAGAAATAAACAAAACTCTCCCTTTTCTTCCATTATTTGCTATTTCTCGATCTAGGACTTAGAAATGCGGCGATCTATGTGGTTAATGTTCCTAGAAACTGCGGCCTTTTTCTGCTGTAGCTCGGCCGGTAGCTCCAGCTGGAAAGTTCCCCGAAGTCTCTGGGTGTCTCCACGTGATAGTTTGGTTGGGATTGGGTCTCTGAAGGCGCACACCATTCCTTATTTGGGAAGGCATACCACGGTTCTCCATTGGCCGTGTTCCTCCCATGTCTCTACTTGTTTCCCTTCGGGTCGTCAGATAGTTTGTGGGTCTATTTCGTGTGCATTGCCACGCAGTGTGATCAGGATGTCCACAGATGTAACATTGCAAAGTGGAGTGTCTGGTCTTCTGCCATCTTCTATTATTGTCGATTTCCTTCTCCCGTTTTTTTTGTTGCCTCTCCTCCTGTATTTCTGCCACAAGTTGCTGAGTCGTTTTGACCATGTCTTTGACTTCAATCATCAAAGAGTGTTCGGGAGCTAATTGGAACACTGGCAATTCCTTGTCCATGCTGCCACTAGCTAATCGCCGCATCTCAAAAAGGTTTGTAGCCTTGTGAGTACTTCACTACTCGTTTTTGGATCATGTGGCATGATCTTGTTGAGATACCATTCCCTAATTCCTTTGAGTAAGTTCCGTACTCGTCTTTCTTCTGTCATGTTTGGATCAACAAGATCGCATAGTTCCACTACGTAAAACACATAGGACTCCGGAGTGTCGTTGATGCTCTGGCGTCGAGCATCCAGTTTCAGCTCTGCATTAATAAGCATACCCCCTACCGAGAAGGTATTTCGGAATTCCGTCTTGATTTCTGTCCAAGTTGGGGAAGCATACGTGGTCCCAGCAGCGGTAACTGCCCTTCGAAGTGATGCCGGCCAGCTTTTCCACCATTTGTGCGCGGTCCCTCTGAGGTAGTTTGGGAACTGCTCTACAGCTATTGCGGGTGTCCATGAGTTGCATCGTCCTGCATTCTCAAAGGAGTCCATAAAGTCGCGACTGTTCTCGCTTGTCTCTCCACTGAAATACTTGGGTACCACCGCGACATTTAGGGGCTTTGGTGCCAATGAACCTCCAGTTCCAGCTCCGGTTGCCATTTTGGATCTCTCTTCCTTCACTAGGTACTCTCCCTTGCTTAAGACTGGTTATTTATATGGTATTGCTATTTTTATACTTATCTAACTTTCTCTATCCCGTTCCTTTTATTACGAAGCTGAGCTTTCTCAGCAAGTAAAGATATCGATCAGTTTGTCTGTCCGTCTGTATGTCCGTCTGTCCGTCTGTGGGTGCTCTACAGGACACATACGTTGACCGATTTGAACCAAACTTGGCACAATGGTACGATGGGCCACTGGCACGAACCCAATTGATTTTCCGCCCAATCGGCCATCCATAAGGGTAGTGGGTAGGGGCCCGCTAGGGTCTGAGGGGAAAAATTTTCGATTTGCTCCAAACTTGGTACAGTGATACCTTGGGTCACTGCAAACAAAGTTACCAATTTTCAGTCCAATCGGTCAACCCTAGGGGTCCGGGAGGGGCCCAATAGGGTCATATATAGCAACATTTAGATTTTGGCCGATTTTTACCAAACTTGGTACAGTGATATGCTGGGTCACTGAAAACTACGCTACCGATTTTCAGTCCAATCGGCCAACCATAGGTGTCCGGGAGTGGCCCGGTAGAATTTGGTTGATTTGAATCAAACTAGGTACAGTGATACCTTGGGTCAATTGAAACAACCCTACTGATTTTCAGTTCAATTGGTCAACCCTGGTGGTCAGGTATGGTGTCCACTAGGGTCAGATGTCGAATTTTAAACTGTGTGGCTAATTTGTTACAAACTTTGTACGGTGATCCCGTAGGTCAGTAAAAGCAACCGTTTGCAGTTTCAGCATAATCAGTCGAACCTAGGGGTCAGGGAAGGGGTCCATTAGGGTCAGAGGGGTCAAATTGTAGACGGTGGCCAATTTGCATCATACTTGGTACCGTGATTATTATAGTTACTTGTAACACTACTATTGATTTTCAGTCCATTCGGATACGCTTTGAGGTCTAGGTCGTGGTCCACTTGGGTCAGATAAGGCAAATTGTAAATTGTGCCCGATTTACCCCAAACATGGTTCAGTGATACCTTAACTAAACCACTTTTGTTAGCTTTTGAGCTAAACTTTTTTTCCTAGGTATAAGCTAAGGCTTCTTGCTTAAGTTACTTGTAACACCACTATTGATTTTCAGTCCAATCGGATACGCTTTGAGGTCTAGGTCGTGGTCCACCTGGGTCAGATAAGGCAAATCTTAAATTTTGTCCGATTTACCCCAAACATGGTTCAGTTATACCTTAACTAAACCACTTTTGTTAGCTTTTGAGCTAAACTTTTTTCCCTAGGTATAAGTTAAGGCTTCTTTCTTAGCTTTCTAGTTCATCTTTTTAATTAGCTTTTTTCCTTAGCTTTTTAGCTAAGCTTTTAAATAAGCTTTTTAACTAAGCTTTTGAACTAAGCTTTTTAACTAAGCTTTTGAACTAAGCTTTTGAACTAAGCTTGTGAACTAAGCTTTTGAACTAAGCTTTTTATCTAAGCTTTTTAGCTAAGCTTTTTAACTAAGCTTTTTAGCTAAGCTTTTTAACTAAGCTTTTTAGCTAAGCTTTTTAACTAAGCTTTTTAGCCAAGCTTTTTCTTTTGCTTTCAGCTTCGTCTTTATAAGCTTAAAAGCTTTTATTTTAGATGATACGCCTAGCCAGAGCAGTTTGTTCCATAACTTTTCATGAACAATTGAATTAAACGCTCGGGCAAAGTCTACAAAAAGCGCAAATTCCTTTCCTTTCTTTTTACTCAAGTTGATTTGGATCGTTGAGTTGAGTGTGAAAATTTGGTCGTCTGTTGATCTGCGCTTATGAAAACCTGCCTGGCTTTCTGTTATTATACCGCTTTCCTCTGCCCATTTGTAGAGCCTTACATTGATAATTTGTGTGAAGATTTTTAACATGTTGTTTAGCAAGGATATTGGTCTGTTGTTGGCTGGGTCTGCGGGGTCCCCTTTCTTATATATCATAGTGGTTGTACTCTCACACCATTCTTCAGGCGTTTGCTCTGATTCAAGTACTTGATTGAAAATATAGACTAACCATGTTATATAATTTTCAGGAAGGTTTTTCAGCAACTCATTTTTAATACCATCTGGCCCTGCAGCTTTCCCATTTGCTATTTTGCGTAAAGACGTTATCACTTCTTCTCGACTGATATGCCTGTCTAGCTCTTCATTCTCGTTACCTTCATACAGTTTCGTGGAAATTTGACGTGGCGGCATTATACGCTTATGGTAATCCTCCCATTGCTTTTCGCTAACACAGTTTTTAGTGTCTCTTCTAAATCGATATCTACGCACTGCCTTCCAAAATGAAGAAGCTGATTTACAATTGTTTAAGTCGTTCGTTACTGCTTTATAATATCTTAGCTTACTGTCCAACAAAATTTTAAATCTTTTTTTCTCAACCCGATATTCAGTCCACAAGCTGTCTTCTAGAGTATTTTTCGCCTTTGATTTTCACTCGTGTCGGCACATTCCCTATCGAACCAAGGCTTATTTGTTATCTGCTTGTCCATACTAAATTTTTTACTAAATACCTTCACAAAGCTTCGTGTAAGTAATAATCTGCTGAGACGAAAGAATATTTTGTACACTGCTCATGTAGTTTTCTCTCTTGTCTGGTCGCCATACTATGGAACTAACATAGGTATTATGCTGATTAATTTGTAAGTTCAATTCCAATTGGATTGGGAAATTTGACGAGTCTTGAATATCGAGAGTTTCTAACTTTGTACAAGCGTTCACATGTTGACTGCTAATTAAAATCAGGTCGATAACACTTTGTCCTTGAGAATTTGGAGAGGTGAAATTTGCTGGTACGTCTCCGTGTGCTCGATCGTTTAATTAATCTCGGCATAAATGAAGACAGGCTGCGAGTAAATGATTGCACCGGAATTTGAATCATTTTCACGAGTTGCCTTCCCAGCTAGTTTACTTTTTTTAAAGACGAGGGTTTGGTTTTAAACTTCAGTTGGTACACACGTACTTTTGTTGCGCTCGTAAGACATTCTTGTTTGTCTAAATTTTTTTTCTAGCTCCTCAAAAAGTACGTAACAAATTTTGTGTATACCTACACACACTATTTTGCTTTGTAAAATGAGTATTCATCGCTCCCCAGTAAAAATAAACTCAGTTTCCAATGTCTCTGTAAACTTGGACTCAAATTTAAACTTTTCAAGTGATTCAATCATAAGTATTAGTGACACAGTTTCGGACCCATTATCAACCGTGCAGATTTCTAATAATAAAGACTCTGGAAATAAAGTAGTCTGAAGTGACCCGAATCAGTTTATGAAGGATCAATTCAGCCTTTTGAACCTGCGTTTGAACAAGATGGATGATTTAGAGGACTCACTCGACAATGTTAAAACATTACTTGTGGATACAGTGAAGCTACATGGCCAGAAGATTTCAAATTTGGAGAAGCAGAATGAATTCCTTGTGCAAAAATCACAGCAGCAAGACCAAGCAATAGACGAACT
>VICI01004150.1:0-11553 GCA_019593645.1 Akabosia matsudoensis
GGCATCGTTCACACAAAGCAGATTGAATCAGTAAAAAAAAATGTGCCAGATGGTTTTGTGCCAAAAGTCCGTAATGAAATTTTTTTTTGTGCCAAAAGGCCTTGTGCCAAAAGGCTATTGTGCCACTAGTGCGGACACGATTTCGGATTGAAGTTTAGTCTGGGAAGTAAAGAAAACACGGCAACTTGACATCTTTTAGGTTTTTAGTTCGTGACAAGTTTTTTAGTTTTCATGTTAATGCGAGTCCGTTTAGTTCCATTACGGGAACGTTTAAGGTTATGGTTAAACGCTTTGAATGATTTTTTTTCACTCCGTGATTTATCCTTAATTCTAAATATAAATGGGTACTTCACGTAGAATTTGCAGACGTTACAAAAGTTTCGAACTGTTTCAATGTAAATTATAATGAACGGATAACCCTAATCACACAAATTCTCTGCTAAACGTCATAAACTGTCAGTTAACTATTTTTTCGTACAGCACAAGTATTTAGTTAGCGAAAACTATACTTTTCAGTTGTTTTTTTTATTTGTAAATGTTCTATAACGAATTTTTGTGACCATCAATAACAATTTAAGTGACGTATAGCCAAAAATTTGTGTCCCCTGACTGCACATTCATACATGCACGGAAACGATAGATACCTTTTAACTTTCACAAACACATTTTATGCAGTAAAATCCCATTATGATTGCACCTTAAGGAGAAAGTATTTGAGGGCAATTATAAAGAAAGCAATAATACAGAGTGCTTCCTTTATAATTGCACTGGCAACTATAACCAGGGCGGTCTCCTTTTTACAAGAGTTTTGGATGCATACGATGTTGTTTGGCAAGCATTGTTACTCTTTCTGGAAACAAAAATAATAATTTTTGCACAAAACTCGTAATTGTTTACCGAGGCAGATAAAGAGATAGATTGATGATTAAAATTGTCAATTATAAAGAGATATATTTACATTGTTACATTGCACCCTCACCTTTGTTTTCGGTTTTCCAGCAACTTTCCCTCTGCCAAGCGTTTCTTTTGCCGAAATATAAATACAGTTTTGTTTTAGTGTTTACAAGCCAGTGGTTATTAGGCATTTCGGTTATAATAATTATCGAGATCCAGTTGTGCTTTTGGTCTGTCTTCTACAAATGTCATAAGGACCGTTCGTTCCGTGCAAAATTCTCACGAGAACTCTCGAACGCCTACACCAGTTGGCCTCACTCTTGGTAGATAGGTTTTGAATATCGCCAAGGCGATCTGTTTTGAAAGACGATGCGAAAAAAAATTTCCTGAATACGTCTCCAGCAAGCAGAATAGGATGAGCGACGATCCCCCAACGCTGTGGAGATGCATGTAAATAAAAGGCATACACTTAGCTCTAAAGTTGCTTCACCTTGAAATTTCCGATATTAAATGTTTGCTAAAGGTAATGTTTTACCTGAGTATGTCTAGGGGTGGCTCTAGGAAAACATCAGCAAGTATACGCAAAAATACATTCACACGTTTAGAAATATTCAAAATTTATCACATTTCCGGACATTTGTCTTCCAACATGGCGAATTTTTGCGGGACTCTGATTCCATCCGACAATGCGGTATACGTCAAGCAAGGAAGAACACCGAAAACCCAATACCAAATGTGACCGCCAAGGAGTCCACATTTTTCAGAGTCCGAATCACTGCACATCCTTGCGAAAATACCACGCCTACCTATGATTAAGAAGACAAAATAAATAAAACCGAAGAAAATCTTTTTATAGCAAATGTGCATACTACTGTAAAATACCAGGTTGGTTAAACAAGCCAGTCTGGATACAAGTAATGGTCAGGCTAACAGTGCGATCCCTAGTAAGGTTATCATCTAATTTCTCGATGGAGCAAGGTTTAGTGGCTCACCGAGCAAAAAGTATGCAATAAGCGTAGCAAACACTGGTGTCATGAAGGATACCACAGTTACGTCCCCGAGTGGAAGATAAATTCACGCGCTGAATGGGGAGATTACTGCAGAACAGCCACAAGTGGAACGAATCTGGGGAACAGAAAAATTAATGGAGAAATCTTCTTTATTTTTTTAAATCATAGTATTAAATATATATGCAAAATTTAGCTCCAATGCTGTACTGTAATGGCAGGCTGGATTAAATTCATGAAAAAAAGGATTTTTTAAAAACTTGCTCATGGAGAATACTGGATTTTTTTAACATGTAACACGTAAAAACTCCTCCTTCAGGTACCCTTTAAGGACACAATTTCTTTAAATCAATAAACTTTTGTTTTTGATGCCGTGAGCTGAAATTTGTGTTGCATCAGTACCATTTAACGTCAGTATCATCATTGAAAGATGTCCATGATGCGAACGTTGTATATGTAGGCAGTCACATTGACGTCTATTGCAATATATATGGAACACTTGAATCCTATCGTCATTCAAAAACAGTCCGAAAAGACTTGAAAACACGACGGTTGGAATGAATGAGGTTCACTGTACAAATTAACTTTTTACATATCTGCTTTTACACATATATGGCTTATAATTTCCATGAATTTACATGATTTGGCATTAGACTGATAAATAGAAATAAACGCTTAAGGGTTTTTTATTTCCTCGGTAAGGCCTGAGGCAATAAGTTTTGCCACGTTATCTACCACGTAACGATAACTACGAAAAATATCACGCGTTTTTAAAACCTTCCATTGGCTTTTCTTTACAAGAATTAAGAGAACAAATATTTTTCTCAAGTTCAAACTGCAGAAACTACACAAAAAGGGGGTACAGTCAGCAAAGTATTTGTTGTGCTTTGAAAAAAATTTACTACTGCCGCCAGTCTTTGTAGTATAAACCTATTGGTTTTTCCCTATATTTTCCATAATGATAAGTTTTACAGGGATAAAACTTGGTAATTATAGTAGTGCTGTTTTAAACAATATTCCTTGACAATAAGAGTTTCCTGTGAAGCCCACCTTCCACGCCTTGCCTGGAAGGCAGGGCAACAGGATTCCAAGGTATCCCCATAGAGATGGGTTTATGGGATGATAATTACTTAAAACCCAGGTCCAAAGGGATGTCAGACTGAGAAGAAAGCTGCTGATTACTGCCAAACGTATTCCTGTATATCTGGAAGACCATTTTGACCCATGCGACTCGACGACTGTCATTGCCCACGTTCATGATGATGCTCTCGACCGGAGAAGATGACTCGTTCTGCTGGCAAAGTTTAGTCATGGAGTCATAGAAATTAATGGAGGCGATTTCACGGCAATTTGAATTAAAATTGATATTTGAATTGAAATGCGATACGCGTGTATCCAAAGAATTAGACGAGCAAGTTCAACTGACATGTTGGGACATGTACTTGACATCAGTGGTTGTACCAAACCGGATTTTTTATAACCGATTTGGCTTATTTATTCAGCTTGTTAAGCTTACAGAAGCGTCTACGCTGCACATACCCGACACTGTTTGAAGAATATGTGTCTGTTGCTCGGAAAAGGGGGGATTTCTTATAAAAAATACTCAAGAATAGACTCTAAATTCATCTTTTTTCTCTAAAAATTTGTCTAGAAGTACATAAATGTAAAAGTAGCAAAATTTGGCTATAGCAACTTGTGCCTTCATGCCTTGTCACATTTGTCTGAGAAAGTTGAACTTCTAGGGTATATTTTCTTTCTTAGTATTTTATACGACAGTTCCCCTTTTTCCTAGGGAAAGTCGCATATGATATTGATGTGTTATCACATACGATGACGTAAATGTTCACAGTGCAAATATTTGTTTTTGAAGAACCACCAGAGAACAAAATATGCAGATCAGTGATAAGCTCATGCAAAAAAAGACGTTGTTGTTTGCGAGAGTTCCCTCTTGCATCAGAGAAAACTCAAATGCGACATTATTTAACTTTATGAGGCGAAGACCTGCCACGCCGGAAAGATGTACTGAGGGCTTGCAGGAAAGAATGATTTTTGTCCGCAGACCACCTACCTAGATAAATTCGCATAATATATTTTTTTCCGTTTATATACATGTATAGCAATTAAAAAACCAAACACCACACGATATTCCTTCATTTTCGTGTATATGTAAATGAGCTGGCTACATTTGCTCATTTCCATACATATTTACTTCAAATGGAATTGCATGAAGTGTTTTGATTTTTTTATATTCATAGACATCCAATAAAAAAGGAAAATAATGTGTTATGCAAATTTACCTACATAGGTAGTGTGCGGACAAATATCACTCTTTCGGTCAAGGCCAGGTAGTTTGTACAGACCAAATATCAACTTTGTCTAACATCCTTTCGTGCCGTTGGTTAGTATGTCGGTCGTGTTTTGTCATTATGCTACCAATCAAGATATTGTTGAGGTCTATTCAGTCAGGATTGGCGAACGCTGTGAAGTTGTGTATCAGCTAATTAATTTATGCGATTATGGATTCAGTTGACATTTTATATGTACTGTTGATTGACAGCTGTAAGATTTATGACATGAATAAACTCTACTTACAGTTTACCTGTTTCCATTCAAAGTTAGTTGTTTTTAATCATTTGCATCTTGTATAAGCATAAACAACTTTTGAGCATTCACAATGGCCAATTTATTTTACATGTAAACAAGATGGTCACCTTGTCAGACACATTAACCCAGGTGATTTCGTTAGTTAACAAAACAAGAACAGACAACAATAAAAAACCTTCGACATGCACGACTTATCATAGCAGAATTGGGACACTCTCACATGGCAAAAATTATAAAATTTATGACTTTGCCATGAACAATAATGCTTTTATTTGCTTAAAACTAACATATTTCGGCGCGTTTGCCAGTATCTAGGAAGAATTCAAGGTATCCAACAAGCAGACATGTGTCTCGTCTAGGGTCATTGTCTAGTCAGCGTTTGACAGATTTTATTTTCTACAACGCGGAGAGAAGAATACTTTTTATTTGTCAAAACCATCGTTCTCAACAAAGCAGTCTGGCATGCTGAACATGTTGCCGATGATAAATAAAGCCATTTTGTAATTACTAAGCGTCGTATCAACAAAAAAGCTTATCTTTAACTATTATAAAACACTCAAAGTTTGTTCCACTGTCATTCGGAAATACTAGCGCAAAAAACATTTTAAACGATTATGGATTAAACATTACTTTTTGTACAAAATTATAATAAAAGAGTGAACGTGCTTTTTTGAAATGTGCATTGAAGTAACTGACTGAAACCATATTGACAGTTTCTCTCTCTTTTCTAAATAAGCCCAGCTACTTAACCTGCAAGTAAAAATGTTTCATGTACATCGGCTGCAGCTTTACAAAAACTGTCTGAATCCTCTGTAAACATAATAATAGTAATGATGAATTTATTGTCAACTGGTTAGCATATATAGTACAGCATGTTACACCAAAGACATTTTGTCGCATATTATATTTCATTTTTGTTTATATGCACCTCCAATAAGTGTTGTGTTGCATAAACTAAATGCAGCAATTCAAATATTTCTTAGAATTTGACATTTTTGCAAGAATAAATCCAGTCCCTAAGTTCCATACACATTAAAGTAACGATGTTTTGAAGTGAAAGAGTTTTGCTGACCGGTCCCAACAAAAATATAGTTGAATTATAATGCTAATATTGCGTTATCTTGAATTAAACACCTGCCTACATACGGTGTTTAGATGTTTGAAACGAACCATTTAATGTCTTTGTTTGAAGACGCGTTCCAATATCTTTACGTTTTTATGCGTCTAAAAATTGCATATTCATGCATATGGTGCATATGAAACGACTGAGAATCAGGCATGGCCGAGGTACCCATTTTCGTTAAACCCCTCCTCAAAGAACCCGTATTAGTACGGGTATTCAAACACTTGCAAAACTGGTGTTTAAGAAAAAAATGGGGAAAACAATAGAAAAAGCATGTGGCATAAAACATGGAGCCAAGTAAGACTGTTCTCTCTTCACAGAGCAGAATTCACACAAACAATCATTTCATTTGGTTACTTTTGTCTAGTCTGTTTATAAGGCAACATTTTTGCGACTGAATTTCGAAACCATTTTAAAATCTAAACAGGGTGTGAATTAAAGGTAGTGTGCGAATCCTTCATTGTTCAACGAGTTCTCCTCGTAAACACTTTGCTACATATGGTGTATGGTACATAAATGCTTTGCCACGTTGTTAAATTTTTCCCCATTAGAGTACAGTAAAACACGTACACGTAAACATTTTGGAATATCAATATCACGTACTCGTGTCAGTTTACACCTCAATATAACATGCGATTGAGGTAATGTGCAAAAAGTTTTGAAGTAGAGGTCTCCCTTTACCCATTTGTGATAGTAATTTAGTACACAATTTTGCTTTTAATAAGCCAAAAATAGATAAAAAACCAGTAATAGATAAAGAAAGTAGAGCCCATTCGAAAAGTTCTTTCGTCTGGTCGTCATTTTGTGCATTCAGCATTCCGGAAAATGGACTTTCATATTAAATTGCTTTCTCAATACGGCCATTAATCTTTATTATAAAATGCAACCGGTCAGTTGGCTCACGCGTTATCTTAATTTTATTCCTAACGATCGACCAGATACGCGAAAGCCCCATTACTTTTTAACAGTGAGCTCCATATGTACGTTGAGGGTTTTCGTTTGGGGACAATTTTTTTTCTCGCGCATGGGAGAGTTTACACTGTCTTTATTAACATCTTTCAGATCCCCTAAGCGATGCATAGTATAAAAGTTTTTTAATCCTTTCTCAGACGGTGAACAGCTAGTTTAAGAAAGTATTAATGGCAAAATAATGAATATCTACGGAGAAGGGGACATATTTCCGCAAATTTAGCCATGTAACATAACTCCTCCTCCTCCCTCCTTCACCAGCCAAGTAGTACACTTAATACCTTATTAAAATTAATCATCCGTCGTAGTCTACAACTAGACATTCAACTGGAGGTCCCCCTCGCGTACTTTGTCAAGTGCCAATAACCCCGAGTTGACAACCGCCTTTATTAGGTAGGCTATCATAGATTTCCATAAGGTCAGATACTTTGTTATCTTAACTGGGGTTCAGCAGCATAGCATTGACACATAGGACGCGTCGAGAAAATATCGAGTCCCAATTTTTGCTGTTGTTGAAAACATTTGTGACTTGGACAATTAAAACATGCCTATCGTTACAAAAGATGCATACGCATATGCGGTCAGGGTGCACGTATTTTTTAAACTCCAATAGACATAAAGTATTGTTAACAGCCCCGTAATACGGCTAAACTGCATTGAATTTAAATGGCACAGGATATAGGCCCCCATGTTGAAAATTGTCTGTCACAAATTGCCCAGAAACAACATATTTTTACTTTTTTAACTAGTTGAGGAGTTTTACGATGGTTTAAATTCGGTTGAAGTTTTCGACAATACGTAGGGCTAATTTTTGAGGAAAAGGAATTTTTTCATCTTTAAATGATCAATTAATTGAAGAAATTATACGATTGAATTAATTTTAGGTACGAAATATTTCTAATTTTTGGACCCTAAAATAGCTCCAAGCATTATATCTACAATGACCACCCAATTATTATTTCTTAACTATTTTATAATTATAAACTACCCCTTCGGGGCAAAATGGGCATTATGGGAATCTGAATATACTGTAGCCTGTTAAGTTAAACTGAACTAAGAATAGCAGTTTTGATTAACTCTATAATTGTTCCGGCCGAAATTAGTATAATGAATGACCATTCATCATGCTCGGCAGAGAACTAAAGTGGCTGTAAGTAATGACTCACGTCCCGCACAGCTAAGAAAAAATACCTACCTGCATTATAGACCACACATCACTGCAAGCATGGAAAAGATAGGCATATTTTAATTTTCCAAGACACATTTTGCTGGCACTGATTATATTCACTAAGCCAAGTAATCCATAAAACTGGCTTAGTTGTTTATATTCCCATTATTGTATCATTTTTATGCAAGAAGAAAGTACTTTATTCAGCTAGAAAACGTGAAAACACAATTAAATGCACTTGATAGCTCTATCAGACCAATCACTATAAATCGGTATTTGTAATCTACCGTCTACGATCATAGGATTAATCTCGCCAAATAAATCGAATAATCGTGACAGTAATCTTAGCGTTGTTTTCGTCGACTATTGTTGACCACATATTATCAGCGCCGGAATATTTTAACCATATTTTATTCTGTTGTAAGATGCGTTCGAATCGTGGGATTTCGTATGTGGGGCTCTTCTTGATTGTGGTTATCGAAGAAAATGTCAAGTTTTCAGCGATTTCAAATCCCAAGTGTGCAAATGCTGAATTCAACTGAAACCAAAGTGTACCTCTCTGAGCAAATGCATTTACCGTTAGTGTTTTGTGGTGTGCATATCTTGATTCAAAACAGCAAACTCCTCATGTAATTAAATTGGTAACGGTTTCAACGATATTTGAGGACATTTTTTGAAAATAACGGCTTTCATGGGTAACGTTTCGACTTCAGCTGAGGTCGAGATTCTTTGGCATTTCTTGTATACGTTCTATGTTCATATTCTAGAAGTCTTTATGGAGTTGACTTGATGGTTCATCTCTGACGTGTGATGTGCGACGGCAGATAAATTAGGTTGTAATGCAGAAAATAAAATCCCTTACAACAAAACAACTATTTATGGATGTAAAACGGGATCTGGCTCTTTCAATTATGTGTGGAAATTGTCTTGTTAAATCAAATTGTTCTTGACAGTAATCTTGGCGCAGTTTTCGTCGACTATTGTTGACCACATATTATCAGCGCCGGAATACTTTAGCCATTTCAATTTTTGTTGTAAGATGTGTTCGAATTATGGGGTTTCGTGCGTGGGGCTTTCCTTGATTGTCGTAATCGAGACAAGTAAATATTGTAAGGTCTTGAGCGATCCCAAATCATAAGTGCTGAATTCAATTGAACCAACCATTAGTGCTGTGCGCAAGCATTTAACGTTTGTGTTTTGTGATGTGCCGATCTTGATTCCAAACAACAAACTCCATGCAGGAAATAATATCTGTTACACAAGACCATTATTTACTGTTGTAACACGTGGTTTGGCTCGTTCAGTTGTGCACGGAAAGTGTCTTGTTAAATCAAGTTGCGTTTTTGTTTTTAATCAGAAATCAGTTTTTTATTCATTTCAATTGGCAGGAGTCCATTCCACTCGGTACCGTAACAAGAAAGATCAGTAAGAAAGATTATTCCAACAAACACCATTTCGGTTAGATATTTTTGGTGTCGTTGTCATTCTACTTTGCAAGTACTGTTGGTGGATTCATAACTTTTGACCTAATATACAACTATTCCTGGTTAACTACGCCGCCCTCCGATTTTTTTTCTTAAAATGCATTTTTGTCGTTTCCTGAGGAGAGTTTGCGTACAACTTATTACACCAAAAACCACAAAATTGCATTTTAAAAAATCAGAAGGCGTCGTGGTTAACTAAGACGAGTCGATTATTAGGTCAAAAGTTATAATTCCACCAACAGTATGTATCTGAAATAATAAGAGCTTTGGGGAGAAATGCGACAAAACAAATAACCGTTGATACATCGAAATCAAGGAAGATAAGTACTATTTCTGTTTTTACAAGTCAGTGTGACTGGGAGTAATTTAGTTTGATGCAGAAATGACTCGTCACGTGTTAACAGTTGTAAAGTGACTCGTGTGTTGAAGTGAAAGTTACGAATTTAAGTTGTTCCGTAACACGGGACGGACAAATATGATGATACTTTCAATCAAACGCCGACTTTTCATTGATTTTGTGCGATCAGTCCCTTAACGTAACGGACCAAAATGTAACGATTGACTCTGGGCCTTGATTGACTCTTGATTGAATGTAAAGATTGAAATCCCACAGGAGTTATAACTGAATTATGCAAGCGGTGTGATTTTGCTGCCGAATGAAGACACATTTATTTCCCAGTTGTGAAAATTATTGAAATTTCCTGGTTTCAAGAAATTATTTATAATGGGCAATATCACACATGCATACAAATCTTTAGTCCATAAAATATGAACATAACAATATTTAACTTGATAAGACTAAATTATGTTTCGTCCTTTAAAAGGATTCGTGTGTACAGATCGACAAGTTTGAATTTGAAGTAAATAATTTCATCACTCGTTGAACCCTTTAAAGCTTATCCAATTTATATATAAGTAACAACTACATACTTACATCTTTTTGACTGACACAGTTGAAATGTTTCTTTCAAAGAATCATCTTAACTGCGCCAAGTAATTTGGAAAATAACCCTGTTTGTGGAATGAAGGCAGAGCTTAGGTACTGGAATGACAAGAACTACAGTTGCATTCATGCCAAGTATCAAAAACTTGACTTTCAAAAGATTTTGAAGTAAATCCTTCAGAACCGACAAGTAATTGACTGTTAATAGTAAACTGACATCCTACTTAAGCATCATCTAAAATATCATATTACCCCGACGTTCGAAAAATACACAGAGCGTGTATAACATTCTATTTTCTATAACCCAAAACAACGTATCGACGAGAATATTATTATTTATTATTGTTATTATTGAATTTAAACAAATAGACTTCTATAACAAGAAACGGATTCTATCTGGAAAATATAATTTTTAAAGTCATAAGCTTACTCAAATCATAGCCGGTTTCACATTGTTTAGACGTAAAGTTAAACTTGTAGATTTTCCATTGAATATGTTTTTACCTTTTTTTATTAAGCAAATGTGACTTATTATAAATATGAAATGAACTGCCCATGAACTCTTCAACTTCCCAGACACAAAACGTGGTATGGTGACATTGCCCTTGGAAGGTCGTGTCATTGTCCATTTCAGTCAAAGATAGGGAAGCAAGTTTGGTACGTATCTGTTGGTATCATAGAACGTACACTACCATTCGTTCAAATGTCCTCAGTAACCCGATTTTTTTAATTTCATTTCGTCCCTTAAGAAAGTTGCCTTTTCAGCAACAGGGGCCCAGAATGTTTAGACGTAAAGTTAAACTTGTAGATTTTCCATTGAATATGTTTTTACCTTTTTTTATTAAGCAAATGTGACTTATTATAAATATGAAATGAACTGCCCATGAACTCTTCAAGTTCAAGGATTGTTTCCACCTCAATTTATGCAGCGGACATGAACTCTTGTCCTCAATGTTTCTTTCTTGTCCTTACCTTTTTGAGTTCAATATGCTAAGTAGTTGTAAATTGAGTACGTGCACATTCACTTTTTTCTCTGTGTACCTTTCAACATGTATTATAAAAATGCGAGTTTGAGAATTTGGAGAGCACTCCTGAAACGGACTTGCTTGCGAGAAGTCCAGGTCTACTGACAGAAAATAAATTCACTAATTTCAAGTTTCCTGAAACTTCGTAGTTTTGAGTTTCATTTTAATCGTTAGAGACCACAGAAGTCATCTTTCTTTTTACTGACTAAATTTAACCTAAACCTAAACCATTTGACCATCCTATCATTTTAAAGTTTCATTTTTAATTGTGCCATAATACACTGCTTTTTTTCCATCCCAGCATCACGCTCTGACAACCAGCGGTTCATACCATCA
>VICI01004151.1:0-11553 GCA_019593645.1 Akabosia matsudoensis
CATATCTCTATATTGGTAGATACATTTGTTCCAATAAAGGGCATCGTGGCACTTTTATTACCCACTCTCTCTTATAAGCCCATTCGCCCTTTGAGAACAGAGTCAACGAAAGGCGAAAAATATGTGATTTAAGTGTGAAAGAAAAAGAAAAGGTCGGAACCTAATGGCTTTTCGTTGGTTTTTGTTGTTACTACTTACTTTGATATTAAAACTTGCCTGGTTTCTCAACTCACACACAATAGCAAGAGTTTTTCAGGTTGAGAAAAATCGAGGCTGTCTCCTACCAAAGTCATGTAAGAGTTGCTTACCCTGTAAACGTTCGTATAGTTTGTCAGCACATACGCTTTTTGCTGTTTGCATAAATATGCCAGCTTAGGAATCAGCCAATTTTTTGTTCACTTTTGGCCTACCTGTCTATGAATAATCCTAAGGCAAGTAGTTAGATTATATTATGAGGTAACGTTGCTAGTGGTATATTCTAGCATAACCAAAGCTCATAAACGGCTGCAGGGGTTTGGGTGAATCCTTCAACGATAGCTCTTCTAGTGCAGCTTTTATATTATCTGAAACATTCGTCTCTTCTCATCCACAAAAATTTTAAAGGATGGAAATGTTTTCAAGTCTCATCATTATTATTATTATTGCGTATACTTTGAAGTTTTCTCTTACGTTCATCGTTTATCCATATGTTGTATTCTATATGCTTATACGTAAGTATCCTTTTCAACAAAATAATAGGGAAAAAGTGGTTGCTCTTCTCTGCAATATGAGCATGAGCAGGAATAAGAGGAAAGTGAAAAAGTAATAAAAAATAATAATATCCTTGCGAATACTTCAGCAGGATATCAGTACATTACCTTTGCTGCTCTTCTCTTGTTGTTCATACAAACTGATCGTAGTGACGATCGTTTGTTGAAAGTCAAAGACAAATCGATACCGACACGATGAGATGGAGTAGTAAGAGAAGGATTCATCCTCGTCGTAATGGTTTGTCGTTGTAGGATTGCATCCCATTATTCTTTCACAATCCTTGAGAATTGCTCCCAGGTCTTCTCTTACCAGAAGAGAAAGCATACGCATAAAATACTTATTAGTAGGTTTACGAACGCTCCTAAAATACATGATCGTAAAATATATGCAAGCGTGCCAACCTGTATACATGTCGTAATGGTTGCTTTTTATGGATTGATGTTTTTTGTAGGGTGTGAAGACCGATAGGAGAAAACGTTCTATAGCATTATGTACGGAATAACGATTAGGACAATTCTGGGAAACTTCTCTGATCCTTTTTTAGTGCGAGACATTTGAGTGTCAGAGAAGGAATAGTCCTTTTGGGTGTACTTGGCAATGTATATGCCATGAATATCTTCAAATGGATGTCACTACTTCTACTTTCAACAAAATCAAAGATTTAAGCACAGGATGAGGGCAAAAAGTCAGCTATCTATCATTACCATCTACGCACTTATTAGAATAGATGGAAAACAGTCTTCATGTTCCGTACTTCTCCTATTTACATTCCAACTTTGAGTCGCCCACTTGGCTCTTTTCTCTTTTATGTATGATGATGATGATGAAGATACTGGGGATGATTTTCTTCACCTTAACTTCGTCCCATGACGGCGTTATCTGCTTTAGGTTTTTGCTCATTTCAAAGGAATTATGTTTTAAGAAAGGAATAAAATGACATGTGCAGAGAAGCGAAAGTGGAAATAGATGTTGGCGAATGTGAAGAACTCAGAAAATAGTATGAGACTAAGGTGAAAATGACGGTGGCATTTGCTATCTCTAGCCATGTGAATTCACCGAAAGATGGGAAAACTGTAGAGAATGAGAAAGAAATGAAATAGGGCGTTCAGTCAGATGAGTCGCTTTCGCCATTTCCAGTTTGGCCTGAGGGCTTAAACTGTGATGGTTTAACTGCGAAGATATTGATGGTTACATTGTAGGAAAGGCCAAGGATTAAAATGATAGTGGCACATAGTCAGAGAACAGATACCAGGAACTTTCGTATTGAGGTTTAGCATATAAATCTATCTGCCTATGACTACATAGAAGCGCGAAAAATATTTATCTTTTGTAAAAAGCATGCTTTTTGACTTCGTTTGAAGTAGTTTTAACTATAATAATACGTATCTACCTACACAAAAAATGAATTTATTCTATCCGTTGTAATCCATGTATCCCGCATGAATTTCAATCAGCATGAGTGTTGATGATGCGTTTTCTACAGAGTATCACGGAATAACTTTGTTTCACTGAATATGAATTAAGATTGTAAAAGCGGAAATGTTGATCTGTGCAACAAACAAGGAAAAAATGGGAGGGAGGACGTGGAGAATCATCATTGATGGGTTGGTTGGCGTGATCACGTATCCACAACTGTACCAGCCGTCGTAGGCAAAGATGTATCCTCAGAAAGTAGAATTGAGAGGTCGTATTATTGTAAGTGATTAACGAAGTCACAACACTTCTCTCCCCGATGCTCTTTTCCTTCCGTTAATCGATTGAATCTTCGGTGGAGCTATCACACGTATTAGACCTCTCTAACTCGAATCTAGACTCGTTTTATATACATATATCGATCCTACCAAGCGTGTTTGGCTGGTTAGAGGAATGAATGAATGTCGGATAGAAAGTAATTAAAGTAAGGTCGGGACTTTCTTGTAAGAATGTACATTATAGAAGATCATGTAATCGCGTAGTATGTACAAGTTAATGAGAACTGGTGCGGGTTGGAAGATAAATTGAACACACCAACGACCCCGGCAACTGACGACGGTGAGTAATATAAGCAAACATATAGCTAGCGAACTGGAACCGAAATGGAAGCCCTGCTTGTGAAGTACTTCACTCCTAATTAGGATTTAATTTTTCTTCAGGTTTATATTCATACTTTTCTCCCCTATCCTTTGCTGTCGGTATAGTTGTCTCGCCATCAGTTGAGCTACAGGAAATGGGAGGAAATGAATGTAGGTACCTATTTATGTATTTTGTCTTCATATGCATGACCAGTGTTGCTCGTCTTCCATCATTTAATCTCTTCTTATCATGAGAATGTTCCAAATAAGTTAAAACAAATTTTCTTAGCTGGAAATTTCCGTACAATGTAAAGCACAAGTACAATTTTGTGTTTCCCAAAACCTCTCTTGTGTGCCTTCCATTGTATTTTCCTATCCAGCAGTTTTCGTTTCTCAACTTTTGTGAGAAAGACAGCAGGTGGGTAAAAGAGAAAAAAGGTATCCCATATATATATGTGCCGTTGGAACACGGACATGTAGTGTGGAGAGTTTGATGCAGTGTGAACTTTCTGAAAGGGACAGATGACGATAATTCGCCGGGATTTGAGTATTTCCTAAGTAATTTGCACTACTACTGCGATTAAATCATCATGCGAAAGTTTGATGCTAGCTAAAATGTACTCGTTTCGGGTGAAAGTCGTTGGTTTGTTGTGCGGAACTAACAGATGAATTGTCTTAAGCAGTTGTGCAAATGTGACGGTCCGTGATGATACTACTTTAAGAAAGTCGTCAGCTATTTGGGATGCAGTGATGCATCAAACGCCATCAGTGGGAGTTTTTGATTCGAGGATTCCTAGAAAACAGATAAGTTATTCAATCAGAAGCAATCTGGACTGATGTAGCAAAACTTGTTTTCGATTTCAATATATTGTTTGTACATGTGTGTACGTCATTCTGAGAAGAACGATGATATTTTAATCGAGCTTGTTTGCAACAGTCTCAGACATCATTTTCTGTTGTCATTCATCCGGAACGGTTCTATTTTTAGATAGCCATCACAGGTTTGGAATCATCCCTCTCCTTTTTTTCTTGAGAATGTACCGGAGTGTGAAAGAACGTCTGCAAAATGGTGTAAAATCTCCAATAGATTTCTCATAAACGCTTGTACGGTAGGAAGCTATTATAGGCATCTCGCTTTCCTTTCGTTTAATATTTCATATCGCGTTTGCTAACATGGGATTGTGAAAACTACTTTATTTTGCAAACTGAGGAAATGAGTTCCGGTTCTCGGTAGAACGTCGGATTTAATGAAAGAAGCCAGCTGAATTTGGAGCTTATAGCTAAATCCGGGATCAGGCACTTAGTTTCATCTCTTGGCAAACATTGCATGCATTGTTTTAGAATTATGCATAGTTCAAGCCATAAATGTATTGGTGCGACGTTTCACTTGAATTCATGAAGGAATAGTACGACTCCCGAAAATCTCCCAATCCACCCTACTCGCTTGCATCGACCTGTTTTGAATAACAGTATAAGTGCGTTGCAGCTCTAAACGGAGTGAATCTTATTAGGGAAAGTGGGAGAAAGTCACACACATTTCACTGCTAGTCCCCATCCTGTGATTTATGAAGATTGATTGCTTCCTCTTGCCTCATGACTCCAAAATCTGTGAATTATGCAAAAGCCGTTTTGTTTCACAATTCCCTCATGCTCTTGTCAGACTTAAAGGCAGCTTCTCACAGTCGTATGGCACTAAGCTGGTTTTGCTACTACTGTAACTGTCTACCACTAATGTTCGTATATGCGACAAAACAAGATAGAGAGACAACTGAAAACAGTCACTGTTTGAGCAAGTAAAGTAAGCCTTTAGTTTGTTCTTTTGTCGTTGCACTGTTTTCTGTGAAGTAACTTGTAACTTGAATTCGATTGCACGATAAAGTTAGCGTACGCTTGCTGCCACCAGCATCAGCTGCCGTTTTAGTACTTCTTTTAGATTTTCAAACTTGTCAAGAGCAACTTGTACTTGCATTTATACATATTTCAACTTCTTACCTCAAATGGTAAATATTGATCACGCACCGTGTTTTCTCCAGAAACCATCCGTTTTCTCCCTGGCCCTGGAGGCGTTTTTCAACGGTATTCGTGTAAAATATGAAATGTGCAGGAGGAACGTAAATGCTGCGTTTCACAACAATTTTCAAACATATTTTGGAGAAAACAGCATGGGTACTTTCATTACAGTGGATTCAACGTACCTCCGTGAAATGCAGAGATTCCAAGTGGCTCCTTAAGAAAAACAAGATTTTCGTAGAATAGTGCGGCGTAAACTTATGTGCGTTTTTGATCTGGCACAAGTCTACAAAGGACACAAATCATGTTACCTTAAGCCATAAGCTACTTGTGACGAAGCTAGCTTGCACAAATGTTCACAAAACCGGAGAAATGTTTCCTGAGCACAATTATTGTACAAAAATGTCCCCTCTTTTTCTTTTACTTCAGGCATGGTTACATCTGGTCTTCGTAGCTTTGGCTCACGTCTTCATTTTGTTAAATCCTTATCTGAACATAACTCAGGTTTTTTTGAAAAGCGTTTCCTGCACATGCATCATACTGGAAAGTAAACACGTACATTTCGTACTTTTATTTAGTGTACAAAAACGTGTCAGCATACCGTCATTAAATTCATTGCGAAAAAAGGGTATCCACTCACTTGCTTTCTTCTTTTCTCTCGTCCAAGACCTTTGCATATAATTAAGGTTACTTTCTTATAGGCAAGGTTATACTGCCAGTCAAGTGGGAAATCTTGTGTGTGTGCTCGTGCGAAGTCTTTGTAATTTTGTTTGCTATCGTCCGAGTTCGTGTTTTTCGATATTATTAACAAATAAGGCATGTCACAATGTCAAACAACATGCAAGATAATACTTAAGGAAAACAGACTTACTTGAATCTTTGTCAAGTGTCGTGAAAGTACTTTTTCGTGTAGTCCCCACTAAGAACCTTTCCGAAAGAAGCAATTATTATACCTGGAGGACCCCTCTCTGCCTTTATACTTTGTTTGAATTTTACTCTCTTCAGTCAAAAATGCTTTTGTATGCTTCTGTATACTATCTGTACTGGTATATATCTTTATAAATCGTAAGAATAAACTCAACGAGCCTGCGTCGAACGACAATCAATTAGAGTTCAATACAGACGGCATTTCTCTTCACCCTTACATTTAGTAGAAGAATGTAGTTTTCTAACATAAAGTACATTGTCCTACCCGAAATGCAATTCACTCCATTACTTGCATGTGAATACCAATATAAACTTCTTTGTTGAATTTATTAACTTTTTTCAAAAGCACGTGCGATCAAGATAAACGTGTTCACTTGGAAGAATTGAACCGAATTAAATTGTGGAAGTGACTAGTCCTCGTACCGACATTTCACTTTTGGATTAAAAGTACTAAAAGGAATTATAGAAGCATCGATATAATATAGTCATTATTGCGCATTTGTATTTTACACAAAATGTTGCAAAATTATGATAGGTGTACACAATACAAACTAGTTCAAGCACATTGTTCCACAATGTCTTACCTATATAAATGATTGATGATATCACATGTACAAATCCCGTTTTCTATCAATCAATACTATTTAGCTTTCATCTTCTGAGTACTATTAATGATTGCAATAGATCGTTCCGCTACATTAAATGCCTCGTGTGTGTTTTAACAATTTTTCATGCAACCTCTGAAATAGAACACACATCCGTAATCATCTCTTTTCATCTCTGTCTACTTTTTAATACGACCGTTCCATTTCATGATTTTCGATTATGATAAAACAGGTCCAGGTTGTATGTTACTCTACCATTAGTCAATAGATAGATGTTGAGCCGTGAAAGTTGCAGGGTGAAAGGTATCTTTATTACAATAACACAGTGTGGTTTGCGAACGTTCGTTTTTACAAGCTTATTAAATTGATGATGTCGTTGACCAATTTTATACATACATATTATACTACGCATAGTGTACAGGGCTAATACCGATATTGTTTGTGAAAGAAACTTATGGAAGGTACACATGCAAGAAGCACACACGTCCTTTAGCACCATCTGTATATCACATGAAATATTGAAATATTCAGTTGGGTGTCAGGGCGCAATGTGCTGCCAACCTCAGGATGAAGCCTCGTACGTTACGTGCTTTACTTGTTAATGGATGTTGCCGTATCGGTTTTCATCATCATCAATTAATAGAAAATGGACTGCTTTGTGCAATGTCATTATAGTAATAGGTCTGTCTTCCCTTTAGTACGAGCAACAGCGCCACAGTGAAGAGAAAGTATGCAGTGTTACCGCAGTTGTAGAACATGGAGCGCAACATTTACTGACAACTACAACACCACACACAAACCCATTCGGTAATCGAAGCCTGACTGGTCTATGCGTGAATTGTAGTAGACTACATGAAATGCCAATTCCACTCAATCCTTTTTTAATCTTAGACGTATTAGATATTATGCTTCTTTGTTAGTACGTAGAAAACCTTAATTCAATACTTTTCTTCTCTATAAATAGAGGAACGGGTAGAAATTCACCTGTCAGTAAGAAAATGTGTAGAAAATATCCATCGCTGACTTCACAAGAACAGACAAAGAGAGATCTCTCTGTTTATTCTCCGAAACTTATATGCTTATCTTCCTACGGTTCTTGTGGTTTTATATGTCTACCGTCTGTTTATGAAATGGCTTTCCTTATTTATCAACGACCATGAAAGACCTAAACATGTAGACAGAGAAGTAAACCAGGTTTTATACACATTCCTCTTTCCATTGCATTTCTCTTTTGCTTTCACTAGATACATTGACTTTTTTCCCAGGAAGAAACTTTCATTGGAAAGAAGTCACCGTATTTGTTGTTACATTCATACGTGTTAAAGTTATGCGGATGTTTATTACTACGTATGAATGTATTTTTTCTCTCTTTTGAGTCGGTCTCTTTGATAAGATTTTCACACGCAATGGCATGTGTCAGTAGCAACTATAGAGTGAACATACAACCACCTACTGGGATTAATAAAAAAAAAGGTTCTACTGAAATGAAACGAAGACATCCAAAAATTGCTAAAAATACAGCATCAAAGGAAATAGAGAAGAAAATGATAATATAGCTTACGTATGCATATGATACGCAAATATATGGTATTACTCAGTAGGAGAAAAAACAGTGAGCGTGAGTGAATAAACGAATTATGTTGCACATGCACCAATGGGACTGGTAATGGTACGCTCGATGGAGAAAACAACAGAAGAGAATTTTCTGTTAACAAAGAGAAAAAAAGCAGGAACTCACCATTTCCATACCCTCGCACCCATTGAGCTGTTTGTTGACGTATTCAAGGTTTTATGCAGAATTAGAACTTGAACGCATTGCATGTGTACACCATTTTATTTCATGCCTAAAACGCACGACACCATACAGAGTACAGGTATCACGAAATCATGGTAAAAATATGGAATTTTTTTTCGTATTGAAATGAAATGGAATTGGTTTTGGTGCAGTAGACTTGAAACCCAGGTTCATGGTCTATATGCAATATGTGAGGTGCTAAACATACAGATTTACATACGCCCGAAAAAGCTATTAACTAAAAAACTCGTCGTTTTTATGCTACGTGTAAAATCGTGTGAATTCATGACAAGACTATTTACTGGAAATATTAATGCATCTGCTATACTGTGTCTGAAGTCTGAGGGATTTTGTTTCCTCAAATCCAAAGCTAGCACCTGACACAAGGGAATTTTTATCCGTGATCTTACACACCATATTTGTGTGTACATAGATTTGTCTAAACAAATGCGCTTTTGTTTGAAGTTCACAAAAAACTCTCCAAAAACACTAGTGTATTGCAGAGAGGACGACTAAACATACCATCTCCGTGTAAGGCAAGTAGCTACTTATTAGTCCCTCGATTTTCTCCCCCTGTTCACATTCTTTTCCTAATGTCTTACCTTTTGTAGTCACCAGACACTTTGATAATAATTCTGTTGTTTTGTTTCGTGTTAAGCACTATATGCGAGAAATGTACATCAATATTATATACTATTACTTGCATGATATGTATATTCATCCGACGTTGTTTGAAAGCTCTTACTGTTTCTTGTGCGTTCGACTTTCTTTCCGATGTCGTACCTTTGCATCGGGGAAAAGAAAACAGTATTTCATTATAGAATACTATTACTTGCATGATATATTCATCCGACGTTGTTTGAAAGCTCTTACTGTTTCTTGTGCGTTCGACTTTCTTTCCGATGTCGTACCTTTGCATCGGGGAAAAGAAAACAGTATTTCATTATAGCTGCACCCTTACACCTTCCCCATATTGATTAACATGATCCATCCATACATCAAAGTCAGCGTATTCGAAAAACACTTAATAGCCGTGTTACTTCATTTCCTTGTGAAAACATTGCTGTTATGATTTTTCACTCTTGGAACGTTCATCATACTTTTTACAGCTCTGCAAAGTTAGCGCGTGAACGATGTTGTATAAATGGCGTGAGTTTGTCGACATAATGAGCATAAAAATAAAAACAATATATCACGGAAATTTTGAAAGGTTGACTAGTACTAGGAAACTTTATCATTTATGAAGCATATTCGTGGAACTGCATAGAATAACAACGTGAAACCGAAAACATTCCGTTATAAGCTCAAAAAACAGATCGTCTCCTGTTTAAAAACAATGGGATATTGGCTGTAGCTTGTTAGGATTCTGGGAAGTAAGCTTTGACCATGTTCAAAGTAAACAGCTATTTCTAACTCTAGTATTTGCCCGATGGGTAGGAATTAGTTTGAGTAATGTTATTATTGAACGAGGTTTTTGTTTTTGCCAATATTGGATGGTGGTGTTACTTGATACGGTATTTTGTGACCATGGGCAAGTAATTATAAAGAGGGTAACGGCCCTGTGAAGGCTAAAATATCAAGTTAAAAACAGTTGCGATTGTTTTTACAGCGAAACAAATAGTGTGGCTTGACTAATGCGTGTTTCGGTTTCAGATAGTGTAAGTGATTAGCCGTGCTACGACCAGATCCACCTTTATTATCATGAAAATAATAAAGTTATGGTAGTATTTGCACGGAGAAAATAATGCTTAGATGTGGTCATATAGCACTCATTTTCCAAGTCCAAAAGTATACGGCAGCAAACGACTTTTGTTCCCTATGGCATTACAGTGCAAATTCAATGTTTCACCTGCTTTACTGCTGACAACATGTCTAGCTCAACGGCTGGCTGCTCCTGGAGCTGGTTGTTTCTTTTTTTTCGGAAAATATCACATTTGTTTATACCCAACCGCCTTCTATGGCGTGAATGATTTTAATCATTGATACGAGAGAGGATAAACGAAAGCCTTTTTGATCTAACACGCAACATTTCTCTCTAAAGTAAAAAAGGAGATTGTATCAGACAAGGACAGTGTAGAAATACGAGAGAGGTATTTATGCAGATGGGGAGATTAAGTAATGTATTTTTGGCAAGTTACCTAAAATATCTTGTAGTCACACACAGAAAACCCCCTGCTCTAACTCAGTGAAATGAAATGGAAATATAACAAAGTTTCTCTACCTTTGTATTTATATTTTTAATGAAGGCTATACAGATCCATTTTTTGTTGTGTTGTTGATCATGAAAGGTTTTTCTTTTAAGCTTTACACCTGCACCTGTCTTGTACGTCGCTCGTGGATCGACTGCACTAGACGTTTGTTTTAAATGCGTGTTTTCCGGCTGTTGTAGTTATATTAACGGGAAATTAAAAACTTGTTTAATGGCATACCAAAAGCTTGCTCGTTTTATTTTCCTTTTGAGTACACTATAATAATCTAGTGCACAAAGTAATTACTAATATTAATAGTTATTAGGAGTTTTGGATCAAAGGAAATGTTTCCTGTGTGATCTACAACAGTAATTGTCGACTTTTTTGTGTGTGTACGAGTCGATAAACAATAGGAAAAAGGGACCTCCATGAATACACTAAAGCGGGTGTTTTTACATCCTCAGCTTAGTGACTTACTTAAAATGTATTGAGCAACAAAACAAAATTGTCTTCTGATTTTATGTTTGATCCCACCTCACTCCGAAAGCTTTTATGTTTTCTCTAAGCTAATAACTGATATGTGTTTGTAAGTGGATAAAAAAGAGCGTCGTAAAAGCAGAATAGAGGAGTGGCAAAGGAAAGATTTAAAATTCAAAGAGTGTAGCTTCCTTTGAAGGTAATGAATAACATTCCATTTTCCTCCTGAGCTTACCCATAAGCGTAAATCAGAATGAAACAGAGTTCGGTATTCCTAATCAAATACACAAGACAACAATACACGTCTTTTGTTTGCATTACGATAAACGTTATGTTTCTCTAATGAATTGGAATTTATGTATGTTTCGGATATTCTGATGATTATTATTAGCACCACATGCTAATCTATAGAACAATAGACTACGAGCACTCCAAACTAAATGAGTCCACACGTTTTCGCATTTTACCGCAGAGCGAGACAGCTCTAGAAAGTCAAAAGACATAAGTTTTCGAGAGAGACAACCAGTTAACCACAGCTCAACTTATGAAATCCCCGCACAACTTGATATTTCCTTTTCTGATCTCTTCATTTTAGACGTAACTTGATGGTCGCTCTTATTTCTTGTGGTTGCAAACTATCCCGAAGACTGCTTATTTTTTCAGTAAGTTAAGCTAAGGAATGTGCCGATATGCCTCGTTCTTGCTGTAAATCTACATCTAGCTGTTGTTGATAGAATAAACTATGTAGC
>VICI01004152.1:0-11553 GCA_019593645.1 Akabosia matsudoensis
ATGTGAAGGTAAGCTTAACGACTATATTTGAATAAGTTTGAATACAGCTTGTTACAATATTTCAGCATGAGAAATTTACTTTTATTAAACAGGATGTATTCCAAAAACTCCAAGGCAAAAATCCTCAAAGCAAGACCAAACCAACTAAGTTCGACAGTAATATTAAAGGATGCATTTGCGAATCCTATTACTATGAGGGCAAAAAAGATCAGCGTATATTGTGTGAGTAGTTTCTCTAAATGCATAAACAACCCTACAATCTTGCTTGAAAATGACACTTGAACCTTTATCGTAGGCGATAAGTGTGGTCAACGTCATCATGCGGAATGTGAGGATATATGCCCATCTGACTACATGGAGAAAGCCTACATTTGCCGAAGGTGCCGCGGAGAATTAAAAGTACCTTCAGTTTTTGATAAAACGTTTAGTGATGTTACCAAAGGTAATTGTTTTTTTAAAAAATTCGAAAGCTAAGGTGACTTACTTACATAGGGTGAATAATTAATAGTTTGTATTTCAGAAGGCTATGTGGACAAGAGGAATGAGGTTACACATGCGTAAGCACTCAATATAATACACACGCTACACACTTCAATTACGGATACATGATGTTATACATGATGTTTAAATTTAAAGAACAAACCGTCGTGATAACGAGCGCTTGGCTACAAGTGATGATGACGATGAGGAGGATTTTAAATCATTTCGTTCCCGGGAGCGAGCAGCGAAAACGAACCTTTCGGAGAGTGAAAATGAGGGGAAACCCCCACAGAATGACTATGCACAGGATACAGACGAAGAAAAATACGAAAGGGAATGTGAGGACAATCAAAACAGTTTAGTACTATCAGGCTCCGATAAAGAATCCTCTTCGGATGATGAGATTGTAAATACCAAACAGTATCTGCCATATCGACACAGCTCACCGGAACTGTACGAAATCACCAAATTAATTTTAAACGAAGTACTTTCTTTGGGTTGAACTATTTGGGTATATTTTATAAATAGAATTACTGATAGCGATCAGAGTTGCGATGAAAAAGCAGAGGTGCACTCAACCGCTCCCAAAGAAACTGAATCAAGTAAGAAAATCGTGGAGGAAAATCCTGTATTAACATCAGACTTCGACTTTTCCAACATGAAGAATCCGCTTAATGAAGCAGAGAGTCCGAAAATTTCGGGAATTTCTGAAAATGATGCAACGCAACAAGGAAAAACAGATGAACCCCAGCCTAAGAAAACCGAGGGGAAACATTCTGAAAAAATAGGCGGACACCAAAGAAGGCATAAGTCCATACACGAGGATGATATGAGTGATTTTGAGAAAACAGAAGGTGACGAGGAACAATACGACAAAGATGGTCCGTTTAGTATTCTTTAATGTGTTCATTTTTAGATTAAGGTATCCGTTAAACGATTTATTGATATTATTCAGATATCATAGACTGTTCAAAAGTTGCAACAAGCTTCAAGTATAAGATCAGCAACGCGGAATTGGCCAAGTTTCTTCCGATCCAAAAGAACAAAAAAGGAAACCACACTGGAGATTACCAATTTGCGACGGGATGGACGGACGAATTCATGAAAATTTATCAAGAACACAACAAGACTCAGGTAGTCTTAGTTTTTGCAAATTAACTTCTCGTCTAGTGCGGTTACATCGTATGTGAAGTTAGACACTTAAATCTACTTGGGCGGTTAGAAATCCTAGTGTGTACGGATAAATCGTGTATCAAGTTAGATAGTTATTTTAAATGGGGGGTTAGAACTAGGGGTTTGGGTGGATAATCGTGTTTCTAGTTAGAAAGTTATGTTAATTGAGTGGTTAGAACTAGTGTTTTGGGTGGGTAATCGTGTTTCTAGTTAGATGGTTATGTTAATTGGGTGGTTAGAACTAGTGGTTTGGGTGGTTTAATCGTGTTTCTAGCTAGATGGTTATGTAAATTGGGTGGTTAGTCCTTACTCCAATCTAATTAACGCTATAATTTACCATTTGAATTATGTTGTTCTAGATATGTGTGCACTCTGTACAAAAGAAGCGTCTGGGTAGTCCAAAACCTGGCCCTCCAGCTTTTTTGAAAGTTTATACACGTTGCCGTTACAAGTCATGCAACTCAACATGGCTCTTTCTGATTGAGAGGGTGTCAAGTGAAAAAGGAATTACTGTTGAAGTCAGGTGCGAAAAATTAAAACTTTTCTCGATAATGTGTAATGGTATCGTTGTTTATGGTGTCGAAAATTTAAATTTTCCTTAGTTTGACCACTGGCAGAATATTGCACCTGAAATCAACACCGACCTTCCGACGTCTTCGTGGTGAGAATCGAAAAGCTTTAGAAAAAGAGCTGAAGGACAAAACACCACTGCAAGTGTTTTTAAATGGAAAGTCCAAGGTTTCCGCTGAGGATGCAAATCTTGGAAGACTAGGAAATGTTTACACGTTAAAGACGTTCCAGCGGCTGAAAGAAAATGTAATTTCACGCTCTTGTGTTTTCCTTAGTCGCCATAAAAGGCTTGTCTTTTTGAAAAAAATCTTTTTACTATTTTAGCTAACAAACAAAGAAGATTTCAGCACGGATGTTATGATGGACGTTCTGTCCACAATTCGCAAGTTACAAAATAAAGAAGAATACCCAAGCTTCTTTGATAAAAAACTGCCGGGTTACATCATGGAAGTGCAGGGCTACCCGTGCAAGATAATGCTATACTCTGTCCTTCAAATGCAAGTTCTGAGGCACCTCTCAAGAACAGGTTGTGTTTCACTATTATTTGATGCAACAGGCACGATCCTGCGATCTCTGCCCGAGCCTTACGATACTCGACGAACTCCTTCTTTACTCATTGTTGGCGCAAACTCCGAAGGGGATAATGTCTGTTCCGATTCTAGAAGTCATATCCCCGGATGCTACTCATTCGGATATTGTAACCTGGTTGACACGATTTTTCTTAGCGTAAATGTGACAAAACTATGCCACAGTAAACTCCAGAAATTACGAGTGGTAAAAAAACTAATTTTAAATGAATTTTGAAATCCAGATACTCCAGCCGCTTCAGCGTAGGCCGTTACTATGGAATTACGAAAATCGAGGTAGACTTTAGCCGGCCATTGATGACAGGAAATTGTCTTCGTCTTTGAAGGAATGAATCTGGAACAATACCTAAACACATTTTGGGATTACTTCTCAAATAAACCAGACAATGACAACGATCCTCTCCGTCTCTTCGTTGTTCACGTGTGCAGGTTTCATGTCCTAAAGTTTATAAAGAAAAAAGCCGCTGAGGTGTTTCAAAGCAGAAAGCATCAGAAAATGGGAGCAATCGTTGATTTTATCGAAAAATGGTCCCACACGTTTGTCCGAGTGGATAACATTTCTAGCATGGATAGAAGGTTGAAGGACATAGCGATTATACTGATGTCAAGAAATTTAACAACACCTGTACTGGAACGTCTCAAACAATTTGATCAAGCTTCCCCTAAAGGTAATGCTTCATTTATCTCGCAGACATTACGAAAATGTGTAAACCTTCTCAACTGGCATTTTAAATATTTTNTATCTCGCAGACATTACGAAAATGTGTAAACCTTCTCAACTGGCATTTTAAATATTTTTTATATTACATACTTCAAGGTTTGAATCTAATCAAAGATTTTTGCGTGAAGGAAGAAGCCCCTGATCAACCGTTGCATTTGCGGTCATATTTTGGACAATACGCGCATTCTCTTTTTCATCACGTTGAACGCAGTCAACCCGAATATTCTTCCGATACTCCGGAAAATCCATTTTATTCCGAGGAGTATTCGCAATATTTGAGAACTTACGTGTTCCCTTACATGCCTATTGTAACGTGTTTATGCTTTTCAGCAACACAAATCCCCCGTGTTGCAGACACGAACAATGAGATCGAGTCTTATTTCGGCTTACTGAAGTGCAATCTATACAAGAACAAGAAACATCAAAAGGTTTCACGGTTTCTTTCAAAAGGATACTTTGTTTGTTATTCTATTAGTAGAGTTCATTGGAATCATTTAACTGGTTGTGATTGATGGTAGGTGCGTGCAACAACGCGCTAGGAACATTCATACCAAAACAAACGAGCAGTCAGTTTTCCCGAAAAAATGAAGATTGCAGTAAGAACCGAGTACTTTGTTTGTTATTCTATTAGTAGAGTTCATTGGAATCATTTAACTGGTTGTGATTGATGGTAGGTGCGTGCAACAACGCGCTAGGAACATTCATACCAAAACAAACAAGCAGTCAGTTTTCCCGAAAAAATGAAGATTGCAGTAAGAAAGAGAGCACATGTCACTCCGACAAAAATGATGGAGTAGGAGAGGCTGCAGATAAGAACGAAGAACCTCCCGCATGCGCCTCCTTCAGAACAGACTGGAAAGCCAATTCTCAGCCCGATTTTAAGTATTCCGGTGCGAAAAATTAAAACGAATTAAGTGATAATCAAATGATGATAATTAAATGAGTACTATACTACAATCTTATTCTAGGAAGGAATTTTGAAGGGCGAAGAAGTACATCCAAGCAGAAGGATGCCTACTTCAAGCCAACAAAGAAAAGCACTGAACCAACGGAAGAATCAGACTTCATCAGAGCTGTACCCTTGGTACCCTGGGGCCAGGACTACCTGTGTAAAGATGGTCAATCGCTTCCTTTGAGAAACACATGTAACTTCGATGTTACGCTGCAGATACTACTAGCTGCTTACAAAACGATCCCTGCAGTTAAAAAGTTCTTAGAAGAAAAAGCAAAGCACCCTCAGCATAAACCAATACTTGAGGCAATTCAAGCGTGTGAGAATAGGGATTTTAATAATGCAAAAACAATATGGATTGATGAGGTTATTGTGGTAGACCCTCACACCGTGAAGGGTAACATGGAAGCAGATGATCAGCGACATGGAATCGATCAGGTTGGAACTTTATTTCCCATGAAAAGGATTTTTCAATGTGTTATGAAGAACTGCATGCATAGAGAAGTTAGAGAGACCTTGTACGACATTTGGAGTACAACTTGGCTCTTAAATTCTCAAAAAGATTTTGCGGAGAAGTTTAGGATGACACGAGTTTTGAACTCCAGTTGTTCAAAATGCAACGGACATCAAGTCGAATTCCACAATATGGACGAGACGCCATTTCTGGTCCATCTGTTACTCAACGTAACTGAGAAAGCCTTGAAAAAAAAATTATGATTGGGCAGGAGAAGTTCCGAGTATTTGCCTACAGTGTAAGGATGACTAATCCTGATCATTATGTGGCAAAATTCTTGGTGGGGAACAGAAACCTTGTGTACAACGGTTGTATGCCGTCTCCACATCGCAATGAAACTAACACGGATGATCGTGTGACAAACGTTTGGCTGGTTAAGGATAACCTATGAGTACACCTTCTTTATTATAATATTAAGCATTTTCTAGCGTAATTTTGTTCTTAGCTGTCGCACTGAGTGCGATTTATTTTTAAGCGTTTAAATTTATGAAACTCATTTTTGTGTAGTAACAAGTAGAAAATATAATCTAATATTGAACAAGTTTTCCTCACTTATTCTTCGTTAGCTCATGCAGCTGCCGTTCCAGTACTCGCTTTTGTTTTGTTTGTGTTTTTCGCAATATTGTTTACATCATGGTTCAAGAGTATGAACATGGATGACGAAGAGATTGATTACATAAGGATATGGAGCGCTTTGTTGCACCACCCTGAAACGTCTATTGTAATAAAAACTGTTGCGGCAAAAGAAAAACGAAAAATTTTACACTCTTGATCTCTCCGTTTTTTTTTCTCGTGCACTAGTAGGTAAGGATGTAGTTAGATAATTATTTGAATTGTGTGATAACAAGTCCTAGTTTTTGGCGGTTAACTAATGTAACCTAATTTTGCGGCGAAATTGTAAATCAAAGTTAGATATATATTTAAAAAGGGAAGAAAGAATTTCGGGTTTGGGTCCTCAAGCAGCACATCATGTAAAATATTATGCACAATTTGATAAAGGGTCCGTATGACGGTTACTCATCCTCATTCGTAGCTTCATTCAATTTGTTTTTCAAAAAGACCATTTAAATCCCAGATGTCCATTGGACAACAAAGTAACCTAAAGACCGATATAAACCAAAGTTAAAATGCCAGGAGTGCGGTTTCATGACTCGTATTCGAAAAATTTATGGACGAAGGAGGTAATTATTTCATAAATACTTTTCATACCTTTCCTGAGGATTCCACAAACCTTAAGAAAACTTACCTTAATAGAAAACCTTAAGATGAGCAGTTATGGCTTAACTGTTCCATCCACAAGGAGGTTCGAGGGGACTGCAGTTTTTTTTTTCGTTGAGAGCTGCAGATTGTTATCCACCGTGGAAGCAAGGAGGAACGAGAAGAGTGTGCAATTGATGTCTCTTTCAGCCGAAGATGAGAGACTCAAGGCTGGGAGGCGGACAGGGGTTTCCTCAGAGGTGGCTCCTGAAGCTTGTTTGGATGTTGAGGCTACCTGGCAGTTTGGGGCGGTTACTGAGTGGTTTTCCTGATGAAATTTGAGCGGTTACCTCTTTAGATGAACGAGAACAAGGTAAACAGTGTATATATGTATCGTGTGACAAAACTCAAGCCTAAAATCTGTAAAATGCGTGTAAAAATAGTTTTTATTTCGAAATTTCACGCGAGCCCATAATACAACATCGTAATTTCAAAGAAATACTAAGAAGAGGAATCTAATCTAATCTCCTAAAAAGAACATTTATTTTGTGACAATCGTGTGAGTGGCATGCCTATAAAATACGGTTATCATTATCCATTCCAAGAATTCTTCGATAGACACCGAAATTTATATTTTTTACACTGAGTTGCGACTTCCCTTCTTTAAACATGAAAACTATATTTAAGGTAATACTTACACAAAACTGAGTTTCTTCGTAAACATTGAGGTAGTTTTGCCCGAAAGAAAGTAATGAACGCGAAAACAACAGAGAAGAAGAAACAAGAAACAACTGAAAAGAAGGAGAAACAGATATTGGGGAAATTTCCCGGTTGCGGCTACTTGTCTCTCAATGCTCAAATTTGGTGATATAATTCTTGCTCATGACTATATACTGCTTATGCTTAGGTGGATTGCATGCTGAAAATGTCTTCACTCAGACTTACTATCTCACTTCGTCGTAAACATGCCAGTAACTTCATAAAGCACCTACACGGTGATTCTGTAAACAATTCAAAAATTTACATAAAAAGCGATGAATTTGGCTCGTATGATTATCAAACCGAAGGAATTTTTGAAATATCTTGAACCGTTCCAGATAATTTTTTCCTAAAACTACCTTAAGAAAGCTTATGAACCTAAACGGTAAGACCTACAATCCTAATGTTTTACTAAATGGTGCAAAATACCATTCTACAAGGGGGTACTTAAGAAGATTCCAGATAATTTTAAATTTAGAGTAGATGGCAACCTTCGGAGTTACGATTTTATTTGTTAAATTTAATATAACTAATTATTCAATTATAATTATTCCTAACTATAATTGGCTGTCGGGTGTCGGGGGTCGGTTGTCGGTTGTTGGGTGTCGGCTGTCGGCCAACGGGGGTCGGCTATCGGCTGTCGGGGGTCGGCTGTCCGCTGACGGGTGTCGGCTGTACGCTGTCGGGTGTCGGCTGTCGGGGGTCGGCTTGTCGGCTGTCAGGGGTCAGCTGTCGGGGCCCAGCCCTTCTGATCTCGGGTGTCTGAACAAACAATACCTCGAGAAACGACTTTCGGCATGATTTACTTCGTATCTGAATCACAAAATAAAAAATTAAAATACAGTAACCTTTTTCTCTTTAAAAACTTAATAGGAGAGAGATAAGCAAATTAAGTTAGTTAATTACAGTCAGTTTCTGGTTTCCAGTTGGGTTTAATTGGGTTGACGTTCTCCAAAAGGGACAGCATCAGTCGGGTCAGCTCGAGGAGGGCCGGAGGGATACTTGTTGAGTTCAAACAGTGCAGAACGTGCGTGGTACAGAGTGACCTGAAAAGAAATTACAGAGTTTATATTTTTCAAATCTTGGCGCGGCTTTTTGTGCAGATTTTTGGATTTTTATTTACCGGCCGCTCGACGGGATCCACGAACTGAATCCTGACAGCGATTTCAAACTCGCCCCAGCCTGTTTCTGTGACCTCGTACGGGGGTTTTGTGAGGATCCTGGGGGGATGGGGACGGAGGTAGACTGTCCAGGTGTGTGTGTGTGTGACCGTCAGACTCACGTTTTTACAAAAGTATCTAGCAGGGTTGCCGACAATGACGGGCTTCACGACCTTGGCACCCTGTTTAAATACAAAATGACAAAAATACGAGTCAATTGTAAATAATTTAATGGTTTTTAAAAGGTTACCTTCACACGACGACCCGAGTCTGGACAGTAGTCACGGGCGATTCCGGTTGGCGACGAGGTTGACTCCAATTCTTCCACCAAACAAAACTTTGATATGGCTAATAATAATTACGATGCAAAGTAACAAGCTGCTTTTCCCAATTTTAATTAATATAAAGCCACTGACACGTTTATAAAACAAAAATTAAAAAACTGCAAGCTGAAAGGACCACAATAATGAGCACATGATAGTTTGTAAAATATCTAGTGAAAGAAAACAACGTGACTTGTGAGCAGAGATCCATCAGTTCAGTTACCGGGATTTGTCTTGGGGCGTCCTGAGAAAAAGGAATTATGCTGCACACATGATCAGCGTTATCTCAGAGATTTTTCATGAAATGCCAGCTCCCGCAGGAAGGGCCCTGCCAGACCCAGCATCGCAGGGGGCCGTACCACCTGGCCCTGATGAAAGGGCTCTATGAGTCTTTGCTTCTTGAGAAGGTTTACTCGTAAAAGATGAAATTAGAGCCGAGATTTAGCGTTTAAATTTTTTTTAAAACCGGTCTTGACATAGGGCCCCTCAGCCAGTAGTTAAGTTCTGGCCTTTTTGAATCAGCCATTATATGTTTAGCACGTTTAGACGGTTGTCAGTCCTTCTAGCCACTTTTTTAGCCAGAAAATTGTTCATAGTATTTAATTGTGCGGTACCATGTGAGTCTATTATTAAAATAAACATCCGAATACCTGAACAAGCTTTCTGCAGGGGGCCGTACCAAACTTCGCTGCGGTACTGCCACTGTCGATGTGTGTAGGTAGTTCAAAAAGGCGATAAGGTTTGAAAAACATGTTATGAATTCATAGATTCGCTAAAATAATAAGCCAACGATGACTGTTAAATATTGTTTGGTTGTTCCCAGTCAGAGGTTATCATTATGACTGTTACTATTAGCCCCGGCTTGCCTCAAATTTTCATGACTATTACATACAAATAGTACAGGCAAGGATATTAAAGGGACACTTTTTCATCAATAATAAATTTTTCAAACACAACTTTGTCACCAATTAATTCTCGGAGGAAACGAAAGAAACTGAAAGTAGTGCTTGATTCTTATTTTCTTGCCAGGTTTATTCAAATGGTCAACCATTATGCGTACAATTTTTATTTAATTAATTTGTTTCGCTATCAACGAGATATTTTATATCAGTTGCCCTTGATTCTTTTGATTGTAATGAATGCTTAATAATTACAGGAAACTGCATAGTTTTATGCAACACCTCAACTAAATTTACAACCAAATATGTGTGTAAGGAAGTATCTTACTCGTATGATATCCTACTCCCTAAACCTATGATAAGCTGGAGTTGAAACATGATATTTGAGGCCATTGCTAACCCCGACAACAATCTCCAAGGTTAAGTTGCTTTGACGTAGGATGAACTCCTAATCTTCATCTCAGCACGCTTGTAAGAATAGTTCCATCCTCTCCAGTGATCCCAATAGACGCCTTTCCCACCCTGATAATAAGATAGTTGCCCGTTTGTTCCAGTGTAATAAACTCCATTCAAACCGGACTGGAAAAAGAATCATAAAAACAATCAGGAGTAAATTTTGACTTCGTACTTTTCGAAATCAAACAGGTTGCTTACTTCTGCACAATTGTCGTGCCACCAGGCGCCCATGCGTTCAACCGCGCAGTTAACTCCGTTGCGGTTATCGTTGTCCTGGTTAAAAGTGGTGAACATTTGACCATCATGTTTGGTCAGCGAATTCCCTGTTAATTAAATGTTTAGACGAATTAGGAGGAAACTCCATACATTTGTGAGTAAGTAAGGACTTGTGTTTAGTGTGATTGTACCAGCGTCTCCACTGTAGTTACCGACATGCAGTCGGAACTTATCTTCTTGTCCATCTACCCGAAACATACTGTACACCGCAAAACGAGAATTTCCTTCCCAATCGTCAAGTTCCACTCGCAGCTGTACGTGTTCGTTGTGCGTTAATTGGTTTATTGTCTTGAGACCTAAACACGAACATGTACCCCTTGTAACACAACTGTATGCCATTCTTGTATGCACTAGGTAATTCATTCCTATGAAAAAGCATTACGTTGACCAGGGATTAGCCAACAAAGGTTAGCTTTCAGTAATTGGCATTACGAAACAAGCTTTGTTAATCACGTCTTTACTTTAAGGGGTCATGGAACAAGTCACCCTAAAACGTATATGCTAGCATAAAGGTTAATTTCATTGGTACACCCAACCAAAAAAATTGAAAGTGTGAGCTATTCAGGAATTGCAATAAATTGAAGGTAAATGTTTTCTGGTACCACGACGTAATAACTTGGTACCACTTTGCCATTATTTTAGAACGCAACTTCAATTACACCAAGGTGGTCGTAAACTTACATAATTACGCTAGTAATGCGTTTTCACTGGAAATGAATTCCCACTGGTACCTCATAACCTGGTATTGGTAATGTGCTACCTAATAACGGTTAAGTAAGTAATATGACCTCCATACCCAGCCAAAAGCTTCTAGAGCGGCTACCAAAACCTTCTGCATACATATCCCATGTCCGATTAAAGTTTGTTTCGTCAAGTCTGCGCTGTATCACGGTTCAGCCACCTCGGTCCGTAGTCATATCCCAAAACACCTATTCGGGAAGTTTTTTTCAATTCTCAATATATTTTGATGAAAGTGAGCAAATGAGAATAGATATTTGACATGTCAAGTTACCTCTACTCCAATTTTATCTAGAGAATTAGGGTAAATCCTATAAATTCCAGTTACAGCAGTATATCCAAGATTCCGCTGTAGGTCTTCACACGATTTTTGCCGCTCTTTTGCAAAGAAATTATTTATTGATGTGGAGAGAGCGCCAGATATTTTCTCTTCGTCCCTGGAACAAATCTGAAGAAACTTGTTTCCTACGGTGTTTGTGGAATTTTGAATCTCAGAGTAAACTTGGTAGAACTTGATTAAACTTGCATTTATCTGCAAAGAATGAACGTAATGGCAAAGTTTTATTCTAAAATCAGTGTATTTTAAACAAGTTGATATAAATTTGTGGTCACCTGTTGTCCAAGACGGGTTTCTAATTCCCTGGCCATCTGCTCACTTCGAGATTTGTGCTCTTTTAATTCCGCCTGGATTTCGGTGAATTTGTTCCATTCGGACTGAAAATTATTCTTAAAAACCGCCTGAATATCC
>VICI01004153.1:0-11545 GCA_019593645.1 Akabosia matsudoensis
AAATAAAATTTTGATAAGTTATTTCTACGCGACAGGAATAGGCGCTAGATGTCGTCTTCTTCTTCGTTTTTTCAAGTCGACTGAAACTTCCGCTCCAGAGTCTTGACTCTTTTCGTGGGATTCAGTTGGCCACTGGATTGAGCCCCCGGAATTCGAACGGGGTTGAGCGAGAGGGGGAGGATGACCTCCAAAATTGTATCGTCGCATCGGCGGGGGATTGGAATTTCTGTGGAAATTCCTATGCAAAGGATGAGCTCTTGGGGGATGAGGTTGGTCGACAAATTGTGGGGCAATCTGAGAAGAAGTTGGAGTTATTAACTGTTGAGGATGACGTTGAGGAGGAGGAGGTGGTTGAGGTCCTTGACGATTGGGTGGAAATGGGGGAGGCTGCCTACGTCGGAGAATTGGAGGGACCGGTCTCGGCGGAAACTTTCCTCGGGATGGAAATGGACGCGGGGGTCTACGCCGTCGGCGGTCCTCATGGTCCTCTTCGCTGTCTGGGAATTTGACGGTAGGTCGAACTTGTGGTGGCATTCTTGGGGAGTGAAGGTGGCCTGGTTCCTCCGTCCAGTGCTGCTGGGACGGCGGGTCAACTTGGACAATTGCTTCTGGCGTCACTGAAGGTGCCATTTGTTGAATAGCATCATGACTTGGTATCGGATCTTGACGGACACGATGGTCATCCAATGCTTCTTCTTGCTCAAACGAACCTTCCTGGCTTCCAGGGCCATTTCGAACCGGTCTCCAGCCGTCTTTGCTGTGGTATTCACCGTCCAGTTCAACCGGGGCAAAATTCAATTTATTTTCATGGAAGCTGACATGCTCTGGTGGTTTAAAATCTGTAGCGTTGTCATCCACTAGCGGTGCAGTCTGCATTGGATTTATGGTTTCCTCAATAAGCTCTCCATTCCTGTCCGGAGCTGACCATTGCCCTGCTTCCGTATTTTCACTGAACCACTGTTCAAGCGAGCTAGGATGGGGAACTCCTCCGGCTGGTAATTCTGGGGTTCCATCATAATTATCTTCATCCTCGTATTCCTCCTCCAACTCCTCGTCAAGTGGGTCACCTCCCCCGGGAGTATCTCCAAGAACATTAGTTTCCTGTCAAAAACCAGAAAAAAATATCAGTCAGTAATAAAACCACATTGACTTCAATCCAAGGCGAAAAAGCTCCTGACGAATTAACTTAATCCTTCTCACTAGGTAACCCCGTGAGACGTAATGCGTGTTGGTGGGTGCTGATTGTCATTTCCATGGCTCTACCTAAGTGTGATTCTGATTACATATTCGTAAATATTATTTTGCAAAAATCAGAGCTGGACCACTTCCGTAGCATTCATTACGGCACCCTTATACACTGTGTGCCAGTGAAAACCGAACGCACTTGTTCATGGCACTTGTTGAACTTCAGTTCTTTTATGCAGATGAGGAACTTTATTGTTTATAGTTAGCTCATCACAAAAACAATCATTAAATCATACAAAAAATAGAAAACCAGCAGGATATTGTCTGCGAGAGTCCGCTTTCCATTGCCACACATCTTATAAGCGTACCAATTTGAATGCTACGGACTCCGAGTCTGACTTTTGCAAAACAATTTTTACCAATACGTAATAAAATTTAGATAGAGCCATGGAAATGACAGTCAGCACCCACTAACATGCATTACATCTCACGGAGTTCCCTACTACAGGGACCGCCATAAACCAATACTCCCAAGCTATTACGTTATCTTTTATTTTCCTATGTTGACTTGCTTGAAAAACGCCATAAACAAGTACCCCTTTACTTTTCATTGCAAACTTTGACTTGTAGTTCGAGTTTGAGCACCCGTAATAACTAACACAACACGTTTAATTTCACGGTTCTAGTAGCAAATTCCTTTTCTATTTCAAAGATAAAGAAAAACGCGAAAACGGTTCATTCGATTTTCTCATGAACGGCCAACATGTCTTTTCGTTATAATCCAGTAGGAAAACATGATAAATGAAATCATAAAAATAAGATCGAATTTAAAAAAAAACGAAAAAGTGTTCTGTTCCCTAGTACTGGCCCAAAACTCGAACCACGAGTTCAAGTTTGCAATAAACAGTAAGGGGGTACTTGTTTATGGCGTTTTTCAAACAACTCCACATAGGAAAATAAAAATAACATAACCGCTTTGGACCACTTGTTCGTGACGGATCCTTTAACATTTCCTCTATCTATACACTTTATATTCCGGGTTCAAATTTATAAATGCCGCCGGCTTCTAAGATGTGCATCTACAGTAAAATCTCGTTATAATTGCACCACAAGGGGAAAGTATTTTAGGGCAATTATAAAGAAAGCAATAATAAGGAGTACTTCGTTTATAATTGCGTTGGCTACTATAACGAGACTTTACAAGATTTTGGCATCGAAGACCTACAAAATTTGTGAACTGTTCCCCCTTTCACAAGAAATTTTGGATGCATGCCATGTATTTCGCAAGCACTGTAGCTGTTTTTGGCAACAAAAATGTTGATGTTACCACAAACCTCTTTGATTTTCGAGTGAGGCCGAAATCTTCTTGTAGGCAATTATAACGAAGGTATTTTAACATGCGTTGTATATGGCAAGGGGAGTGAAATGCCCGGCAAATATAGCGAAGGCAATTATAAAATTGTCAATTATAAAGAGATTGATTCGCATGTACAACTGAAGGGCGGGGAATAGTTCGGCAATAATAACGAAAAGCCACTATAACGAAGGCAAATATAATCGAGATTTTACTGTAATTAGCTGTTGACATATTATAGTACATAGTACAAACTCCTTTGGAGTAAATATATATGGCGGTATAAATCCTTACTGAACCGTGTCCTGAAAGAATTATCATCTCGTGTACCCTTTAGGGCTAATAATCAACTTCAATTAACTTCAAATGTCACATAATTTCCCGAAAGCAATTCAAACACAAATCGCAGACTTGCAGCATTGAGCTTCTAATTTGCATCGAAATATGTGACCCGGAGAATTAAAATATGCCATCGCTTTTATGCATGCACAGATGTGCAGTCAGTATGCAAGTAGCTTTTTAGCTTGACGGGACATAACTTCTTTCTGAAAGTCACATAAATTGGCTAGAATTCATTGAATAACATAACTAATATAACTAACGATAGTGATTGTTAGTTAATTTGATAATTTTGATGTTCGAAAAGATAGTTAAAGGACGGTTCATCATGTTCGGCAGAGAGTTCACGTGGCTGTCAATAATATTTTTCGTCCCGTCAACAAAAAAGCTACGTGAGTACTGACTGCACATCTGTGCATGCACAATAGCGTTGGGCATATTATAATTTTCCAGGTCACATGCATATCTCGTATCGTTAAGTTGACCAAAATCGCAAATTTAAAAAGAATTCATTGCTTGAAATCATCTAAAATCCGGGTAAATTTGTTTAGTGGACTATACCTGCTGAGTGTCGACTGGTCTTACAACCGCCTTCGCAATCTCCTCCCGCGTGTACGCCGGTCTCCTAATTGCAGTAACTGTTTTTTGAGGATTTACCTCCTCTGCAACTGGCTGAGGCGTTGTTGTCGTTGTTGACGTGACCTGTTCGGAAATACTCGACCCTCCAACATCCAAATCCTTTGAGAGTTCTTCGCTGCTTTCTCGGTCTCCGAATGCCCCCGCTCCTTTCGTAATCCAGTGGAGCTGGAACAATATTTTGCTGGGCTTCAGAGCCACTCATTTCCTGGTAATTGGAATAATCTTCCTCCTCTTCCTCCTCAAAGTCGTCATCATTCCCAGGGGCATGGCCGTCTTCGTCGTCATGGGAAATAATAACTTCAGTTTGACCCTCGCCTCCATCATCAGCAATATTCAAATCAATCACGTGACTCGGATTGTCTCCCGCCAGAGTCTCCTCTTCCTTAGGAATCCCCTGCATTTCCACTCCAAAAAATCCGGCCTGTTTCATTTGCTCCTCAGCTTCTGCATCAGTTGGCGCCAATCCAGCCCTCCCAACGTCAGATCCAGCCTCGTGCTCAACTTTCGGCTTCACCTCGATCACCTCTTTGACTTCCTCCTCAACACTTTTAGTTTCCTCCGAACTAACTGCGGGGGGTAATCTCCCCCTTGTGGGAACAAATCTCCAGGGCTGTTTCTTAATAATTTTCTTTTTTTATCCAAATCTCGGCGGCGGAGCTGGCGCCAGTGCTTCCTCGCACCTTTCCTCCTGCTTTGAAAACATATCCAACAGCCTTTCAAATTCACTAGGATTTCCTCCTCCTCCTCCTCCTCCTTCTACCCCAGCTGGGGACGTTTCCTACTTGGAATTCGCTACCATTGCGGCAGCCATCGACAAAACTGTGCCATTCGTTGCGAGCACGTTTGAAATCGAATTGTTCGCGCCTTTTTCGTCGTACCACGGCGGGGGTTTAACAGAAGTTACGACACCCTCGTCAGTCGTCTTGGTTATCATTGTCTTATCATCCTCAGCCACCAATACGTCCACAAACTCCTCCTCAGCAGATCACTTTTTGGTTTCGCTCGATGCGGACTTCGAAAGAATATGGCGTTATTTTCTCATTCATTTTCTTTTGTTGTTGCTCCTTCAGTCTTTTAAAGTTGTTCACCGCTTTGGAAAGGTTGTAGAAGAAGCCTGGGTTTCCTCCGTACTTTCTGAGGATTTTGTTAATTTGTTAAGATGAAGTTTTTCATTATGTCAAGCGCTTGAAAGAAAAAAATAGAAACTAGGCAGGTTTTAGCAGCAATGAATGGTTGAGAATAATATCCAAACCTTTGCGACATGAATGCGCCGATTTGTTTATTAATTTGAATGGTTTGTGCCTAATTCTGTTAGATGTTCCGGTGTCGCTCCTCCGACAACGATATTGGAGTCGTAACGGCAATCATATCTGCACCTTTCAGCTTATATCGGCATTTGAAAATCATCGGCGAAATAGGCGCCTTTAATATAGCGTGTTTTTTACAGAGCTGTGAAATTCATTTGACAAAAATAAATAGGCCGACAGAAATTGTTAAAGATATTGTATACAGTCTTTATACTAGGATTTGACTGTAATCCTCCGACCGTCCGTTTCATTGTGTTTGCGCAGTACAGGGTACCGTGCAAGTTTAAGAAGGGGCCTTCGTATTTGCAGTTTATTGCCCGTCGATCCGATACGAGTTGATTCTTTTTCTTAGTTGACACTTTTTAAAGGTCATTGTAATATTCATCCGTAATGAACTGGCCTGGTTACCTTTCGTCGTTTTAAAACCGTTTTCACACATAGAGTTACTATCTAAATACATAGAGGGATTGCTTACACAGAAAACAAGCCAAGTTTTTTTCAAAAACTGCAAGTAAAGGAGAAAGTTTCCAGGGGCATTTTAATTCCTTGACTACGGAAAAACCACAAACTTTACATTAGCGTAAAGAGACACCTGTTTTCCTTATACCTCAGATCACATTGTTTTTCTTTTTTCACACCAGAATTTTGTCACATGTTTTGAAAGAGATCAAATGAAAATATTAAAAGTGTAATTACTGACACTGAAATCAGCAAGTTTTATTCGAGGGAATCTTTGAGAACCATAATAACTTATACTGATGGTTATTTCGGAGTTATGTTGTTCATGAAAAAACAGTGCTTCTACCGGAGCTGAAGCACTAGGGAGTAAAATGAGGGTACACACTCTGAGGTAAGCTTGATTTTCTTTGGAGACATGCTACTTTGTACTGGATTCAGATCCGCACTCGGGAACCGTAGAGGTCGTACAGTTGATTATGACGCTCTCGTTGATTTTTGGGTACACCTTCCCGATAAAATAACTACATAATCAATTGTAGTTAGTCATTGAAGTGTTAAGGAAATCGCATAATTATTGAGATAACGAAAACGAGGTACTAACTTCATTCTTCCTTGTGCAGTGACATACTCTTCTCGACAGATGCCACATTTCCAGAGCGATAAACGGATAAAGAGCGCATGACTAACAATTATAGTACTAAGCAGGCCGCTTACTGATTGAATGACAAACAAAACAGCTCAACTTCAAGCTGATACTGAACACCTGTTCAGTAAAGTCCCTTGATGAATGTTGTTTTTGTATGTAATGTTTTGTTTAAAAAATCCCTAGGAAACAAAATGTCCTTGGACAACAATCTCCTTTACTTGCAATTTTTAAAAATAGTTTTGACTAAGGTGTTCCTCCCCTGTTTTCACACTTAAAGTACATGAAAAAACAAGCATCTTGCATCGCATCGCAACTGTCATTCTCGTCTCAATATAGAGTGACAATTAGTTAACAGGTTTCGCGCTACACCGAGAATCCGAACATCCTTTTCGTTCTTCGGCGTCTAGATGTTACAAGTTATCTCGCCGTTTTGCACTAATGCTTTACGTAAACTTCGATTTTACCAGGCAAGTGAAGAGAACGACACATCTTGCGAGCACATTCCAGGCTTTAGTTGTAAATATTGTTGCGGCGTCTAGATGTTACAAATTTTACCGCAATTTTGCATCGATACTTCACGCAAACTTCGATTTTACCATAGATTACACATAAAATAGAGAAGCTGACCCAGTGTGTTCTTTAAAAATCTGATGGATATCAAAACTTTTACGAGCAAGTGTTGTACCTGACCGACGTAACATGGCAATGATTAAATTTGCATGTACTAACGATCTTCGAATGCAAGATATATCTAATTGTTATTTTATTTTGAGGAAACTGATGTCAAAACACTAGCTAAAAACGGCATGGATACATCGGTCAGGTCAAACAGTTACCGTTTCGTTTAAATAACTTTATTCAATGTCCGTGACATGATTTTAACTTACTTTTAAGGACAAAGAACACAGTGACGACGACAGTGGCCGCCAGTCCGACCAGAATCATGACACTCAGGTTCCATCAGAGTATGGCTGACAGACCACGACATCTTCAACACTCGTCTTCATTGTCCGAGTCGTACTCTTTCTCGTAGATTGCATCATGAAATCTTCTCTGCTGGTAAATGTCAAATCAAAATATCAAAAAAAATTTTTTTTAAACAATCCCAATTTCCCTGCAAAATTAAAAATTTCAATTTCATAACACATAAGAACTAATTTCGTTTTTTNCCTCTAAAGCAGGCTACAACCCTTTACGGCTACTAATCGTCCCGCCATTGTCACACTTTCTCTGTCTTCCGAACTTGAAGGAATCACAATTTTGCTCGGAACTGGAATCCGACCCGGAATTTCCGACCAATTTGTATCAAGTTTTTCATCATGGCAGGAATTTGAAGGAAAATTTAAACTGGCGAGGAATAAAAATTGTCTTTAAAAAAAATTAATTTATACCTCGATCGGAATGTTATCAACGGTGCTGCATGCTATTGATCGCTCTGGTTGTAACGCATCTTCTCGTTCGCTAAGTGAATAGAATATTCTGAGGACGCAAAGCGACAATCATGACGGTGGTTTTCCATTGAACATATTTATATACCATAAAACTTCCAAAGAACGCCGGGATCTCTAAAGATCGCCGGATGATCTCTAAAGATGGCCAGGATCCAAAAAAAATACAAAGATTTCAATATTACAAATATTAGCAAATACGAATGATTCAGGAGTCTAAGCAACCCGCCCAACTTCGAGGCACCGCAACTCCACTAAAGACAGCAGGGACTGAGATGAAAAACTGGAAGTTGGAAGGGTTGCAGAGTTCCATTAGAAATTTTCGCGGGGGGTTCCTTGAAAGTATTTTCGGTGTTCCGCCACGTTAAAAGTCAGAAATGTCATGTTATGAATTTAGTCAGAAAATCTTGGTTTCTATTTGTTGTCAGAAAAAATCCTTATCTTTTCTCCTTAAGAATCATTTTCCATTTTATTATGCAGAGGGACTTCTGCTTACTGTTTTGTTTACTGGATGACCGGTCGCGGAGAAGTCGGTTGGTAATGATTTGAAAATTAGTTTACTTTTTCCTTTGATGCTTAAACTTTGTTTCTTAATAACAATTGTTCACGAAATCTAAATATCATCATGTTTAGACTTATACAGACATATCTGTCTATAAAAGGTTGACATATAAAACATTTCATTTGCCAAAAAAAAGCATGGATTCCATTTATTTTCTCAGCCCTAAAAAGAAAACCTGTGCTCAAGGCACCTTATTTTTCTCCCTTGTGTGATTTTGTAATATTGTATAATTTCCTTTCAAACTTTATGAAACAAATATATTTTGATTTTCTTAGATACGTATTCTTGTGACTTCATCTTATTTGTGGTAGATTAAAACCATGACGAAATAAATCATAGCTAATAAGGTTAAAAAACGGTTTTTGTGACAAGTAATTAAGTTCCTTGGTCGCATTCTTCATTTACAATTTTGCTTACCAGCCATTTGTCGGTTGAAAATGGATTATGAATTCGTATTGCTATTTATAACTCGTAAATATGCTCTTGTTGGTAAAAGATTAGAAAAGAGTTATTTATTTCAAAGAAAAACGATACTTGCAAATGTAAAGTTGAAACGCCACTTAAAAACTTATTTTGTCACTTCATGACTCCACTACATAGGTTATCCTTGGGGGTAAGTCGTAAGGAATCAAGGTCCACTCATAAGAGATGTCATCAAATTGTTTTATTTTTCCCTACGTTTCGACAAAATGCTTAGCCTTTTGCCAAGGGCCCATAAAGTTGTTAATTTTGTTACGTTAAATTCATGCAGATTACAGATAGACAGACAGCCATTTTCTTCCGGAGCCATTCAGTCAGAGCTTGCAGCACCAGAATACAACAGCTTTTTCCATGAAGATGTATTTGTGACTTGGAATATTGAAATATGCCTATCGCTTCTAGACATGGATTGATTTTCACTCCGTATGCGCGCATAGTTTTAGCTTGACGGTATATACGAATAACTTATGAGCATTAGCCCTTTTAATTTTTTAGGACATGATGAACCGTCAGAATGTTATTTTTTCTCAAGTCAAAATTGTAAAATTACCTAAAACTGCTGTTATTAGATAAGTTTGACTTAACACAATAAATTTTTGGCAGATTTTTAGTCGTTAGGCTTACGTGATGTGACTCTCAACAATACTTTTTGTGTCCCGACAAGTTAAAAAACATGCGTGCAAACTGACTGCACATCCACGCATGAACATAAATGATACGTATATTTTAATTTTCCAAGCCACATTTAATCAGCTGCTTATTTTACTGTGCATATTTTGCTGCTTGCTGATGCTCTGTGGTAATGAGCCCTTACGCTTAGTTTTTTGAATGACGACGGTTTGTTTGACATTGATGACACTGTTTACCTTTCCAAAAGATAAACCAAAATATGTACTGCGTTTCCAATTTGGAATGCTCCGACCCCTTTTCGTTGTAGGCATGTCGATGGAAGTATGACGTGTTTCTTAGTGGTGTAACATGGTTTAATCGTCACAAGGTTTCATGTAATTGGCCTTTAGAAGAGAAGTAGACGATTGAAATTAAAACGCACTTGAACCTCATTTGGAAGCACAGTTAAAGATCCACACGGTCGACAAAAAAAGTCTACCTGAAACTCGTTCAAATCTTCGAAGGGATCTTTTTGTAAGGAACCAGGCCAAACCTTTGAGCTATTTCCTGGTTTAAAAACAATCTGAGAGCAGGTTGGAGTAACGTGCCGTTTTACACATGAAGCTTGAGTCGATTCCTGTATTTCAATAACAGGACCCCAGTGGCGCAGCTAGGATTTGCCACTTGAGCCCGGGTTGTGACCGATTTCAGAATCCCGGCCCCCATATATTTTGCTTTTTGCATGTAGAGAATTATTGCAGAATTTTTAATAACCCAATAAATATGCTTTGTCGATATATGTCATCGTCGAACGCGTGATGCGTGCGTCAGCTAAAAGGATCAACGAATAAAATAGCATTGTGGTAGTTTCTGTTCCGAGAGTATCGTGGTAATCTTCAACTCGCAGTTCTTTATTGCATCCAATATATTTAATCATTCTTATTTCAATGCATAACTAATGTAAGATTTGACCCATTTTCGCAGACTACTGAAAAGAGAAACCTCAATATTTGTATGCGTTTGGTCTGTGCTTAGGTTTTTCACGAAATATTTGGCAGAAAACTAGTATTCTGAGCGTATATGTAAAGCCCCATTGGTTCAATTGTAAACGCGGAGCGCACCTTTCGTGCACAAGTCAATTATTTCATCCTAGTCTGTCGCATTTAGGTGATGGCACGTAACGACAAATTTATTCGAGCAACATTCATAATACACGGGGAACCCAGGAAATAGCTGCCAATAAGCAGTAGGATGTTAGGATGTTAGTATATAGCGGTTGTTAGGATGGCAGGGGTTGTTTAACCTTGCGTAATAGACATGTGCGTACTCCCGAGATTGCCAGGACGCGTTTGTATTGCTTTAGCAACACATGGTCAGGCCAAAATTCATCAAGTGGCTTTCCTTTTTGGTGTGTAAACTTACGCGCCGGGAACACTGACTCCTTTTCCTGGGATCAGACACCAGGACTCCTCTTTAATTTAGCCATTTATTTCGATAAATTAAAACTTCCCCTTATATTTATCATCTAATAGCACCACTATACATTGCCAACTGTCCGGTTAATACGATATACAATACGAAAAACGAATTTAAGAAACTTGTGCGAAGAAATAGATGTGGAACAATTGTCATGCAAGCCGGGGTTGTTTTTAAATTTCAGCAGCAATCACAAACACAATCAAAGAAACTACAAAGCAGTCATTAATCTTCGTAGTCCAACAGAAGTGTAAGGGAATGACATTTTACTGGTAGTTTCTAAAATTCGTTCATACTTTCCATTACAATTGGGAGATTGTCCCGACCCCCTGAATTTATCTGATTGACCCGGCCCGTCCGCCAGGGGGCCCTGCCGGGCCCCTGGCTGCGCCCCTGAGGACCCGATATTAAACATATTTTCCGTTTCTTAAAACAATATGACGGCATTTAGGAGCAACTTGTGGTTTTTTATGTTTTGCAACAAATTATCACTGAATTAGAAAACCGGCATTAGTTAATCAGTGGAAATGCATAAAACAAAGCAAAGGAAAAAAACTGACTTTTCACACTCGTGTACTAACAAGTAAAATGGATGAGCGGGAGCCTCAGATTCACGGAACATTCCACAGTCAGTTTCCACTTTAAAAGTCGTAAAGCCCGGGATTTTCATGGTTTGACGAATTTTTGTGCTTCAAATGGGCTAAAACAACACGTTTTTGTAAGATGCGAGTAACCCACGGGCGAACTTACTTGTAAGTACCCAGTTTATATATATTCGTATATTTGTGGTGCTCATCGTATCATGCGGTAGAGTCAGATTACCATAAGCCATATTTTCTGCATATGTATCATACCCACAAAAATGTAAATACCCGGAATTCTTTGAAGCCCTGGCAAAATTTCAATTTTTTTCTCTTGACCCCCGCGTCCTTAGAAGACCTGCGATTTTTACACACTCCAAATGTCTTTCGCAGTTCAGCGGTATTTATTCTGGAACGAAAACGCGTTTGAAGGCTTAAGTCACAAATTAATTCAGATACA
>VICI01004154.1:0-11544 GCA_019593645.1 Akabosia matsudoensis
GGAAAACAAACTCGAATACTTGTATAGGGTCTATTTGCAGACCCTTTTTTCTCCACATTCTGGACAAAATTTGGCTACTGAGGTTGGATACGGTGTTCCACATTCGTGGCAAAACTTCGCATAGGAGCCTCCACCTCCTCCGTCGCCGTTGTTGCTTGTTGTAGTCGTCCTTTGTTGTCTTTCCTGCATCGTTGGTGGTGGTAAAATGTCCATAGGAATTCTACCGTGATCTACAGACGCAGACCGAGGTGCTGAGCTATGATGTGACTCGAGAGATTTAAAAGGACTGTTGCTAAACAAGTCGATTGATTTACTACGCTGGTCGTGTGGATGATTAGAAGGATTGTTAAGTTGGTGGTGGGCTTTTTTGTTGTATCTTGTGCTACTCGCTGGAACATCCCCTAAGCCCACAATAGACTCCAAGGCCTCAAATTCTGAATCGTTTACTTCGGATCTGGAAAAACACAATACCAGATAAAAATCTTTACTTATCCCTTCTCTAAGAGCAATAAATCTCGTCTTGTCAGATTAAAATTCTAGCATTCAGGAGCTGATATCAGCCTAACAGTTTAAATTCTTAACAACCAGTGGCTTTAAAGCAATTTATACAACTTAAATCATGTCTGTATCTCGACAGATAGAAAAGGCACAAAGGATTTGTTGTTCATTGAATTCATTTGTAAACATCTTTTGTAAAGTGTGCATGTACTGTCGGTTGAGCCGATATTTCATTGCAAAAAATAACTTAAAAGATAGCACACACATGCATTTCTTTATCGCAATTTCTCATTTTGTCACGATTCTTGTGTCAACTTTTTTGTACCGGGGAAAAATAATTGTGCGTCCAAAAACCTAGATTCCTTTGATTTTTTTTTTTTTTTTTTTGCCAACGTACACTTACGTACGTTCCGAAATGGAATCACACTTTTTCCGTGAAATCCTATTTGTTATATTTGTGTATATGATGTATAAATTGAGTGCTTATGCTAAAAAAATGTTTGCACGCTGCTTTGGTTCTTAGCCATACATAATTTAATGCTGCTATTAGTTGTTAGTAGGAGAGTTAGAAACAGAATTCTTTTGAGACAGAAGTAAGTATTAATATTCATTTGACATTGACTTCAGATAGGAGACATTATATACTCAGGCAAAAACTGATAACCTTATTTTCTCAGATTCAATTATGCTCGTAGCTTAGGCATATTCTTTATCGTAGTAATTTATACAAACTGCTTACGTATTATATTTTTAGAAATGTTCAGGTTGGCACATGTAAGGCACTGGAAAGGATGTGCAGGGTATGTTTCAGATTTGATTTGTTACGTGAACGGAAATGATCAATGGGGGAAGGTATTTATTGCGTAAGCTAGTTTTATTATTATTTGGGAAATGAACGAGGACGAGACAGTATTTACTACAAAAAACGTGATTTTAGTACAGAACGGAAATAAAACAAAACTTCTAGATACGCAAATGAATGTAAAATTATAGGAATCTCTTAGGCTTAGTGCCCAATCAGAAAGAACCTCGCGGCTTTTTCAACAGGTTCCTTTGTGAAGGACAACAATTCGCGTGGACAACAATTGTCTATTTCGAGTTTCGAAAACGTTTTGTGAATTGCAATTTGCCTACAGAATAAGTTATTTTAGTACGATTCAATGATGGCATTTTGATTGGTTGTACATTGTATGGTCTGCCATTTGCCATTACTAAAATAAGAATTCCAATGAAAACACAAACAATCGCCAAATTTCCCCGCATACCAAAATGCCTAAATCATCTTAAAAAGTTAAAAGTAAAGTCATTGACGTCATACCTTCGTGCAATGTTACATTGCCAATTGCAATATTTCCATAAAAGTAAAAGTATTAAATTTCAACCCAAATTTCCTTTGATGAAGGTATGGAGCCTATTTTCATCATTTTTTTTACAAAAATGATTATAACGGACAAATCCATATTTGGAACCCAAAGTTCTGAAGAAATGGAAACCAAAATAGTTTGTGACGAAACTGAGTGGGAAATTAAATACGAGTATTATATTATTTATGTATCACCATTTTGAGAAGTCTAAATATAAAATTCACATCTTATAAGATTCTCGGATCCGTCCACGATCCATAAATTTTACTGTTTATTTTCTGCAAACGAATTTGGTCGAGTTATTTACTCCAATCCAAAATGACTTGCTCTTGGGTTTCTTTCAAAGGCATGCAGTGAGACATGCTTACATACAAATCAAATGCTTGCCTAGCGTGGCAAGTTAATTTTAAACCAGTATTAATTAGTTAAGCATTGATGCTTGTTATTGGAGAAATCGGATTCTAAAAACAACAATCTGTCATTATTGCTATCTTTCACCACGCGATTCTATTTCAATGGAACAAATGGCTGTCGTGTTGCGTGCATTTGCCAAAAAGTGTGTTTTTTTCGTTCTACGAGAATAGAAATAAAGATCAAAGCCTTATCTAACAAAGCATTTGACAAACATAAGCTTCTTGACAAAAATAATACACAAAACGATGAAAAAGAAAATGGGCTTAAAAATAGTTCTCTCCTAAAGTAGATAAAAAAGTAAAGAAGTTCTGTACCTCACGAACCGTCGCGTGTATCAATTATGGCTGTAACGAAAAGTATAGCATAGCAACTATGTATGTACTACATACTATTTCTTATAACTAATTAGTCTTTGCGTTATTAGTTTCGATGTTTAGAATTCCATTGATGAATGATAAAACAACAACGAGTAAGATTTCTATATAATTCTACCATTTCAATTTGTGCATGTAAGTATAATTTCTACCAAGGTATTTTTGGTATGCAAAAAAACAATACGGGAGGATAACACGTGAAATTGAAAATGTGTGTTGTGTGCAGTACAATGTAGATTATCTGCAAAATAGAATCTATAAAATGTTTCTGCTTTTGGTCCCGGATGATGGGGAATAATGCATGATGAAAAGAAAACATTCTTTATCTCTTATGTTTGTATTGAACAAAAAAAACATATTGTTGTTCTTTTTAAAATCTGTATTCTTTTTTCTACGAATCATTAAGTGAATATGTTTGTCCTTAATGAGATTCTCTCGGTTTCTCAATCACTCAAGTGGAAATGAAATTTTTACTGGGAGACAAGCAGGCATTAGCTAACGGATATGCACGTTCCCCTCTACTTGCTAGCTATATTTCTTTGCTTGGAACGTAACAATGAAAACTGGCAAAAAAATGTCAGGAGTCTTTGCTGTAAACATGATTGATCCACAGTTGGCTTTCCATTTTGCGTTTACATATACAGCGATATCTCATTCAATAGTTCGTATGAAATGTTAAAACAATCATAAAGCATCAATCCCATGTTAATAAAGACTACTGCTTTGGCTTATCTTTGGATTGGGTGATCGGTCATAGCGTCCTAGGGTCCAAAGCGTAATTAATTAGTGTAAATTTGGTGAATAGTTACAATCAAATGCAACAAATATTGGCTTCAAATCGTGAACTACTATTCAGATTGCAGTTCTAGGATACTATTAATTCGCGGTATATAGATGTTAACACATTACTCCTGTCTGATCAAACATGAGATTTCTTTACATAAAAGTATCATCGAACCCATGTCACGCAGCCTGAATTCTTAATTTTGTCCCCGTTAAGAAAAAGAGTTTTCCGGTACGGGTTCTTATTACCAAACGTACTCTCTGTGTGGTATGCTGTAGCAAAAAATCAGTAGCAATAGTACTTGTAGTTAGATGCAAAAATACTGATTTTTAAAATTTCATTTCTTTTATGTTTTGCATCGCAAGAGAAATTCGTCAAATCTACCTAGGTGGAGATATTATTATCGAAATATGAATAGCTTTGCTTTACAACTAACTTTTTCAAGTTATTTGTTCATTTGACAAGGCTACATTCTTCTCTTCAAGTTAATCACTCAATATGGTTGCTAGTTATTCATGAGTGTAATTTTCAATTTGAAAAGTTCGTAGCTCTGAAAGTTCCATTCATTTTATGAGAATACTGCCGGATTTTCATCAAGTCACAATAACTCACACACATCCTCCTCCACTATCAGCAAAACCCTAAGTAAGCATACAATCACACTGTCATTTTCGAACATCCACCTTTTCATTCAAACACAAAAGTTGACACTCCAAACCGACAGACAAAGTAAACATATGTGGTGGTCCTAGAGTAAATGACTTGATATAAAATACCAGGCACGACAGCACACATATACGAAACTCGTTACACATTAAACGAAGAAAGTGATAAACCGCACGAAAAACGGCGAAGCCGCCACAAGAATGTAGAGCGAGTCAAGTGCAAAGAAAGAAATGAAAATGTCAATATTATTTTCTCTCTTCTCATTCATTTGTAACTTTTGAAAAACTTTGAAACTCAATAATGCTGACTTGGTGAGTGCACACTGCTGTAAGTACTTTTAGTCCTGTTACAACAAAGTATCAAACGAGTGTTTCCCATCTTTCAACCAGTTGGTTCTCAGCAAATAAATCAGACAAGCTACATCTAAACTAACATGAGATGCTACATTAGTCAAGCATTGAGAAATATTTTCATCTCTTTGGTACATTTCTTTTTCTTTGAGATACATACCATCTACCCTATTTCCGGTGCGGGTAAACCCCCTGTCGTCATCAAGCTTGGATTTTAAAATCGTCAGTCTCATTTTTCACTTCATACCAATATGATGGCTTACTTTTTTTTGACAATGTTGAATTCAAGGCACAAAAATATGAAACGAAAAGAAAGCCATTTTAAATAGAAAAAAATACATTTTTATCAAGCTGTCTTACCTACTGAATGCTGAATCCGCACTGCTTGTGTTCGACATGGCTCTTGATTTGGCTGTGTCGCTTACCCCGCTGGTGGTATCAGACTCTTCTTGGGATGATGCTGTTTCTTGGCTGTTGCTATTGTTATCATTGCTGTTATTTCCGTGCTGATTACTACTATCCCCTTTTCTCAGAATTTGATCCCAGTAACTGTCGTCAATATTTGGGGTCATCATCATTGGCAGACCAGCACCAGTGCTGTTGCCACCACTTCCAAGTCCATAAGGGTTCATCCCGAATTTGCTATCTTTGCGTGTGCTGGCAGGGCCCAATCCTCTTCTAGTTCCGAATCCAATTGATGTCGCACTCCGTCCAAATGCATTCGCATTATAGTCTAAAGATTGAGTTCGTTCTAGTTTTGACTTTCCGATTTCAGGCATATCTGACGGGACACCTACGCTCTCAAATGCTTTCTCCAGACCAGTTCGCCTACTCGTTCGCTTGCTAGATTTCACTGGAGAAGACTTTAAAAGTTCTTCCAGCTGCTTGGCAGCTTTCTCGTATGGGTCATAGTCAGGGTCTGAGCCAAGAAGTGGTGTTCCAACACCTCTGGAACGGGAGTTCTCAATCATGTGATCCATTACTGATGCACCTGTCTTGCTTCGTTGTAGGTGGTAGCTGTCAACCATCGACAGATCCAGAGCAGAGGAGGATGACTTATTCCCTTTTGCATAGAAATTGACAGGTGTGATAATCAAAGGAGAAGTGGTAGTTGGACTTTGACTCAACCCGGAAGTATTTTCTGTGCCATCTGGATCCGCACGTTTCGTTCTGAAAAAGTTTTTATGAAGACTTGATCTAGAGCGTGAGTTGCGTGAAAAATTGTTACTCATGAGTACAGACGGGGGTTGCCCATATCCAGAACTGGAGACGTGGGCGTAGCTATTACCAGGCATGAGATTATCGGTTGACTTAGTCATTTTGGGAATATTACTTGTTGTATTAATTCTCATGGGAAGAAGGCTTTGATGCTGTTGTTGGTATTGATGTTGCTGCTGAGACGGACTTGCCCCGTATTGACTAAAATGCTGCTGTTTTTGCTGATTTTGAGAGTAGAAGCTTTTTGTAAACAAATTGTTGAGTTTGTTAGCTGCTGACTGGGTCACCGTCGTTCGTGCAGGACTTGGGGATGTTCTTCGCAGTCCTCTTGTATAATCGCCATAACATGAGTTGGCAATCGACTCGTTCGATTTCTTCAAATTATTTTTTAACTGATTGTAGTATAAATTAGATGAACCCTCAGTTCTCCTCATCCCGCCAAAAAGCTTCATGGCCATGCTTGCGAAATCCTTTCCCGGCGACATTGATCTCAAACTCGAGCAAGAGCTGGAGCCTTTCATAGGCCTGTACTTGGTACGAATGTCTTGTCTCTCCAAAGCTTCCTCCTTTTCCTTTGGAATTGGTTGAATTTCGTAGCGCTTTCGTTCATAAAGTTCTTTACAGAATTCAACATGCCTGTCGTATGCCTTAATACCAAATGTACGGTTACAGTATGGACATAGATCAATTGGCGCTATTGGTTTAGCATAACTGGGAAGATTTTGTTGGTTCATCTCCTCCGAGTTGTTTGAGCCAAACTCTGATGTATCATCGTATGGATACTCATTCTGAGAGTTGGCTGATGAGGATGGAGGGGGTGGAGGGGCAAGATGTGGTGCTGTTCTTGACGTTGACATACTTCTCTCTCTAGACTGACTGACACTTCGCTCTCTCCTGCGAGGTTGCGGAGTCACTGGCGTAGGAGCGGGAGAAGTAAGCGTACTTCTGGTCGTACAGCTTGTTCCTCTCAAGCTTGTTCTGCTTCTGGATCCTCTGGAGAATCCGAATCGATTATCAGTCAAAGCGTCTGTTGTCGGCGGGGGAATAAAGTCTTCAAGTTTTGTCCCTTTTTTGCGTTGCTCTGAAATGTCAAACGTGCCACGTGTCGGTTTATATGGGCTTTTAATGTTCACTTTCGTGCAAACTTTGGCATGTCGCTCTAAAGCTTCTGGGCTGAATGTTCGGTTACATATTATACAAGGAAGAAGGATTTGGATCACCGTTTGGCTGTCTTTTTCGTCGTCCGTGCTAGGATTTCCACTATTTTTTCGACTCACAGCCGGACGTTCTTCATTAGACAAACATGAAGAACTATTCATATTTGTCATATTGTTGTTCATAATATTTTCAGTATTACTTTGGTTCTGGTGGTTATCGTGATTCTCTGTGTTTCTCTCGTGAAGGCGTGATTCATTCAGTGATCCCCTATCTTGATCAAACCCACTTGTTGACCCCGAAGATGGTCTGCGATCGTAACCGCATATCTGATTCGCATTACTATTTACCTCACCATTACCACCAACACTAGCAAATCGCTCTGGCGAGTTACTTTTTGCATGAATAAGTCTTTCACGAAGTGAACTTGAGAAGCTTGTTGAGATGGGCTTTCGCCAAGCTGGAAGATCAGACTTTGAGGTTTCGCCGGTAGACGAGGCTGTTGTGCTTGTCATCATGCCGTTTTCAGAAGTGTCCATACACACTGAATCCATCATCACACGTAGCTACACCATACGAACTTCTGCCATAAAATGCGATGGCTTCCGATGTGAGCTCTACAAAAAAGGAAGATTACAATCAAAACTCTATTATATCCATGCATGAAGTATGTATGCAACATCTTTTTCGGAAAGTTAATCACAAAATATCTTGTTTCATACCCTGTAAAGTAGTACATATTGCTCAATGCTATTTATTACCAGTACCACCCCGAGTTCAAGAGTTCAACGATCGAAAAGGAAACCAATATTTTAAAGCTGTATTTTGTCTATGAAATGATTTATTATTTGAAACACTATAATGAGTACGCACTATACAAGCACACTAATCACGTTTGGATGATGACGAAAGGTTTTTATATCAGTAACCAACCACATATATAATACACTTTTTCCTTTTAACCATGATTACATCTTATAGCAGAGATGATTATCTTTTCCCTTGTTTGCCTTTAACTCAAAGTAAAAGGTGTTTACTCAATACCTCCAGGATATCAAACATAGCTTATTTTTAAAGTGGTCGCATATCGATGATCAAACAAAAGATTATGATGCAATCAATCTGATATAAAAATTTACTTCAGTCATCGAATCATTTTGTCGTTATTATAATGAAATTGTTGGTACATGCAAAATACATACTAAAACAGGAAGGCACACGTTTATCTCCAATTTTTCATCACTCTACCAATCATTTTACCGCTTTAGCCCTCAGCCAGTAAGAACGCAAACTGGTTTCAAGTTAACGATGTGTGTGTAGACAATTTCATATGATCTTTTAAAAGCTGATGCTTCAATGATTCGAAACCGAGGATAAAATGGCCGTTTGCAACTCATTTGATATGATGACACATCAACTTGCGCAGGTTTTTCTCAACTTCAAATTCTTATGTTGTCAGCTTCACTGGTCCAAACTTTACCTAATTGCTTAATTCCGCTACATACTGCCCACGCTATGCAATCAGTGACCTTACGATGACGGATTTCTCTTGTGAAACGCCACACGTACGTAGGTTTCTTAGAATAATCAAGTGAGAACTCCTCCCTTTGAGATTTAGTACATATGAACCAAACCTCAACCTTATCCTGACAAAGTGTTAGTTCTATTTTTTATCATACCAATTAATTACTAAATAATTCATTATTCAACCGCATACAATTGTCAATTATCAGTGGTAATTATGAATGTCACTGGGTACTAAGTTGTGGCGCTGCAAATTAAAATACAAACAACCAGGCCAGTCCGAGATTTTGCAAATCAGAGTGCAAAATGGTCGTGCTCGGTCCATGAATACTAATTTATTTATAGATTTTTATCTAGTTGTGCGACCAAAAGTGTAACAATAGTGCCAACTGAAAAACAATGACAAACACTCCGGTGGGTGATGCTGACAATACAAAATAGTACGTAAGACCATAAATACTATTCGATTCTTGGCAAAATTAATGTGAATCCTTTCACCAGTCTCCTTTTTTCCACAATCTGACGAATAAGATTATTGCAGAAAAAAAATCAACACTGCCAATGCCAACGTGGGACTAGATATTATATATAGTTTGCAGGTGGTTATCTACATCAAGAGGACAATCAAGTGTTAAGAGCAAACATTGGAAGATTTTTCGCATTAACCAACATAGTAGACCAAAAGAAAAAAACTTAAAACGTGTCTGCAAAAGTTAACGAACGGCAGGTGGACAGTCATTTGTCTAAACTACAAAAGAGCAGTGAACAGAGAAATAGCGGGTCAACAAACGTCGCGTCGGTTTAGTTTGCCCATCCATTGTGTTTTGTATTGCACAGGCTCTCTTTAAAGATAACATGATTATCCACCGTTTTACAAAAATGGAAGTATGACCCGTTGTGCTCATGACGCTGAAAAGTTGCCTCTGTTGACGAGGCGATGGTTCTTACGAAACAGCGCAGATCATTGGCAATGTTGTGTACAATCGACTGAGGCAAAGGGTTTGACAGAAGGAAATCTTGTAAAAGTGCCAACATAATATTCATAAAAATGAATTTATTTGATTGTAGCACTTCATTATTACAATGGACTAGAGCAACACTAACATTAATGTAGTAAATTGCTAGAATTTTTTTCTGCTTATTGCCTTGTCATGCCATATGCGCGTTTTCATGTTAAAACAATGCATGCCAGTTTTACAATCTAAAACAATTAGAATTATTTAACAAGTTGCAGACCTCCCTTCTTGTACAAATAGAGTCTCACTATATTTTCGGTTGTGACATGGATTCCAACGAAATGAAAATCAATGTTGTTGTTCATTTAAACGAGGCAAGCTATGTGATAATTATAATTGATTGAAAATGAATGGCAAGCAGGGAGCGAGGACACAGAACACAAACACAGCCAGTGCGATTACTCACTATTTGACATCCCACCTGATTTATGACTTAACAAGGACTACCTTCGTTCTTACTGCAGATTACCTGCTTACAAAGGTGTTCCATGAATCAAGCCAAATTTTCTTTACTTAAAGAACTTAATTAACTTGCACAGACCATGTAACCATTGTTTCACGTAAGATAATCCATTCGACACCCAATAAATTACAATTCGAAGCCTGCCGATCTCATCAATATGTCGAGTTGCCCCACCTTTGAGACAAGTGCGAACCCTTCATCTTACTTGTGTCAATAGAAGCGGAAATATGTATGTCATATGTAAACACTAGGAAGGAACTTATTACTCACATCTGTATAAGCTTTAATTGAAGGTCATTTGAATGATGCGTACAAATGCCAAATCCCAATGGAGTTAGGAGGACGTTACAATGACATCGCCAGCAATATTAAAACACACAAGCCACACCAGACACCACCAACAAACAAATCGTTTGACGGCAAAAGAGTAGAAAAATTTCTACAACAATATTAGTTTCACTACGACTGTATTACTCAAATACCCTAATACAAACAATAATTATCATTACAGAGTAACATCTTTGGCCATCTACGTGTTTGTTTCTTTATTTATGTTCACGAAAATTCCATAGACCATCTACAAACTACAACTGAATAATTTTTGCGAAATCTTATTCAAGTGAATACCTTTGGAGCAAATGGTCGAACCTATGGTGTATAATCAAACTGTCTATGATATAATATGATATATGCTGCTGGAGAGAAGCTGTGATGAGAAAAAACCATAAAACGAAGTTGGTATTCATTAATGTGTATATTTTATCTGTATAATTTTCCAAGTGATTTGTGACTTACTAATTTTGAAAAGAATGGAATAGTACAAGGATTGCAAAATTTTAGACACGAGAAAAAGTTTTATGCTAGCTCAGCTACTCTGTGAAGGGTTGCTCGTACATTTTTTTAAATGTTTGTGTGGGCAGCAGCAACAGCAAAAGGAAAAGATACAATGTATTGTTCCTGTCTTGAAAAAAATGTATATCAAAAAGTATTTACTCAACTTGTTTGTAACTCTTGCTGGTCTTAGGCATTCATATACAACACTCAAGCCCAGTTTTGCTAGGCTGTTTGCAACTAAAAATGCTTTTGCGTTTGTGAATATGTAAATTTCAAGGCCGATTTACCTTACACGGTAGTTAAAGGGCTGTACTCGTGAACGAGATGATATTCTATTCATGGGAAGATGACGACGAGGAGGCTATAACAATGCTATTGTGCCTACTTTCAATGGACTTTCAAGATATGTGTGATATGAGTATGTGGGCAGTAGACTTATTGCCTCCTCTCCTCCTGCTGGTGCACCAGCTGCTGTCATTTTTAAACAGCTTTAACTTTAAAGGACTCCATGCACGATGACACAACTTCAAATACATTTTTTAAACTTTGATTACTTGCGCTCAACGAAGATATTCTGTTAATATAATTTTTTCGCCCCTGGGTCATGGTTCTTGTAAATACGTACGACAAACACTGGCAGCAAGACGATGAACAATCTTAACTTTATCGCAGATTTTATTTACAGATGTTGTTGATGGTAATTATTTTCGTCCCGTAAGTTCAAGTACTTACGTGAATTCAAAGCATATAACAAATCTCTCCTTTACTCCATATAACCCGAGTCAAAAATTGTAACCTTATCCTAAATCAGGCCCACTAGCGGCCCTATTTCTGCGCAAAGCAAAGCAAAACCACAGCGGCTGCTCTTCGAATTGCAATGTTTG
>VICI01004155.1:0-11543 GCA_019593645.1 Akabosia matsudoensis
CAAGCTCTTTCAACAGTGGATTTAAAACCATCTTTTAAAATCACGAGGACAGTTTATGGAATAACCTTCCGTCCTTTCTCCATTTCAGCAGATAGATAGAAACTACCTTTGAAAATCATACAAGTTGTTTTTTAAGAGAATATAATAACCAAAGCTCTTTCAACAATGAATTTAAAACCATCTTTTAAAATCACAAGGATAGTTTATGGAATAACCGTCCGTCCTTTTTCCCCTAACAGCAGCTAGATAGAAACCACTTTAAAGAAGTATACAAGTACTATAAAAAAAATAATATCCCAAGCTCTTTCAACAGTGAATTTAAAACCATCTTTTAAAATCACGAGGAGAGTTTTTGGAATAACCTTCCGCCCTTTTTCCCCTTTCAGCAGCTAGATAGAAACCGCCTTTCAAAATCATACAAGTAGTTGTTGAAATTAATACCTTCTTAAATAAAGTTTATTAAGTGCTCATAGGAATCCAAGCTCTTTCAACGGTGACTTTAAAACCATCTTTTAAAATCACAAGGACAGTTTATAAAATAACCTTCCATCTTTTCATCATTTTCAGCAGCAAGATAGAAACCACCTTGGAAAATCATACAAGTAGTTTTTAAAAAATCATAATAACCCTAGCTCTTTCAACGGTGGATTTAAAACCATCTTTTAAAATCACGAGGACAGTTTATGGAATAACCTTCCGTCCTTTCTCCATTTCAGCAGATAGATAGAAACCACCTTTGAAAATCATACAAGTAGTTTTTTAAGAGAATATAATAACCAAAGCTCTTTCAACAGTGATATTAAAACCATCTTTTAAAATCACAAGGATAGTTTATGGAATAACCGTCCGTCCTTTTTCCCCTTACAGCAGCTAGATAGAAACCACCTTTAAGAACTACACAAGTACTATAAAAAAATAATATCCCAAGCTCTTTCAACAGTGAATTTAAAACCATCTTTTAAAATCACGAGGACAGTTTATGGAATAACCTTCCGTCCTTTCTCCCTTTCAGCAGCTAGATAGAAACCATCTTGGAAAATTATACAAGTAGTTTTTTAAAAATAACTTCTGAAATTATTTTTATTCAAAGCTCATAAGAACTCAAGCTCTTTCAACGGGGAATTTAAAACCATCTTTTAAAATCACAAGGATAGTTTACGGAATAACCTTCCGTCCATTTTCCCTTTTCAGCAGCCAGATAGAAACCACCTTTCATAATCATACAAGTAGTTGTTTAAAATTAACACATTCTGAAATAAGTTTTACTAAGTGCTCATAGGAATCCAAGCTCTTTCAACGGTGACTTGAAAACCATCTTTTAAAATCACAAGGACAGTTTATTAAATAACCTTCCATCTTTTCATCATTTTCAACAGCAGGATAGAAACCACTTTTAAAAACTACACAAGTACTTGAAAAAAATAGAATAACCCTAGCTGTTTCAACGGTGACTTTAAAACCATCTTTTAAAATCACACGGACAGTTTACGGAATAACCTTCCGTCCTTTCAAATTTTTCAACAGCTAGATAAAAACCACCTTTAAAAACTGTACAAGTAGTTTTTAACCAAACCTTCTGAAACTTTTTTAAATAATGAGTGCCTTTTATTGCAAATACGTTCCACAACTGTTGTACGCCCCATTTTGTACAAATTGATTGAACTAATGGGAGCCACTATGCTACAATAACATCTGGCAGTAATTGATTTGTTTTCTATGCTTGTTCATTAATCCATGCTTTCTTGTTCTTCTTCTTCTTCATACCCTACCTCTTCGTCATGGGATTCCTCGCCATCGCTTATATCTGAAAGTGCACATAAATATTACATAAACCCATATCTTCATACAAATTAATGCCACGCTTAAGTTTAAAATACTGCTTACCAAAGGTAAGTATGTAGTCTATCCACGAATAAGGTAGATGCTGTTTAGTTTTCACAATAACATCCATTATGCAATGATAATCGTACAGGTTTCCCTCGAACATATGATATGCCCTACGGTTGATCCTTGAAGACAAACAAGAAATGATAATAGTTTCAGACGTTGTTTCTTCGATTAGGTTGACAACCAATCCTCCCAAGGCCTAGACGTAAAGAAACAAAAATTACATATACATAATTGAATATATTATGCATGCACAAACAACGCTACCAACCATTATCAGTGAGACATGACTGTCTGCCATTATGCAATCAAGAAAATTAGTCAAATCACGGAGCACAAAGAAAGTCTTGTTTGTAAATATTTGACACTGAACCGGCATTGCGGTTTGAATTTTCTGTGAAAAGAAAAAAACAGTCATTTACAAATAGTTAAATTCAGACGAGCATGTTTACTGGTTTCAAATCATTTTTCAGCACCTTTGGCCAAGTCTTGAATGGGCCTATTAATTGTTTCAGCTCAATTAACCGAGCCTGCAAAATTTCAACGGAATCCATTTCGTCATCCTCATTTCTATTGTCCTTAATATCAACTAGTTCCACCCCGAAGAATAGTCCCATGTATTGGTCAATCACTTGTATCCATCGCTGCTTCACCTCTTCGGTAGAAAGTTCGGTACACTAGAATTCAGAATTATTATGCACAATATTGAGGTTCAAAAGAAATCATTCCCGAAACAAACAGTCTCGATATCTGGTTCGAATGATGAGTGTCAGATCCTGCATCGAGTACGAAGAATCCATGGGTTTATAATAACCATGTTCGACGCCATATCCGAAATGTATGAAATATTCGAAATATGGGAGTAATTGTATTCGCAAGAACTTTGTCAGTACTTGGACCATTTAAGCAACTTACTACTTCAATTACAAAGAATTGGCTATGAAAACTAAGTACCAAAAGATATATATGCGCTGTACAGTACCTTGTGTTTAACACGCAGTTCGTCTCTAAGTTTCTCCCACAGCGCAGCAGATTTAAAGTCTACATTATCTTCTTGGAGCCAGAAGTTCAAAATTGCCTTGTCGTCCTCCAACCCCAGCCGTGATAATACTTCCGCCGCCATTCTGCTTCTCTACACCACGTAAATAGACGTAATATATATCTGTATGTAAAACATTGACCCACACAGCAGGAGATCCAACACTAAAGTGGTGGATTGTAGTAGAAGTACTCGTACCGATAAAACTAGTAGGAGAAAACACTTTTTTAGCAAGAACAACAAAGAGTAAACAGTTTTAGCTAAGAACATTTATTTATTATCCCATTCTTCTATCATATTAATAGAAATTGTATTTACAGAAAATTATTTCATATCCCTCAAGCAATTGAAGATTTATTCATTTCTCATCTGCCGTTGATTGGTCATTCCTCTTCAGGCGGTCGATAAGCAGAAGGAGTCGACTAAGAAGGCACTTATCTAACGTATGATTACTCATACTGGATTCAAGCACCGCCTTCCAATCGGTCTCGTAACGGATAACAGACATGATTATTGCTTCATTGACTTCTCCATCGGTATTGTACAAACAATTCTGTGCACAAAAAGTTGTCGTATAGCTTATTTCCATATTCATGACGAAAAAATTATTCCATAGAATAAAAAATTTCGGAAGGACTCACGTAATTTTGAATTGTTTGAGACAGCAAAACCTTGTCAGACCACAGAAATGTGAGTTCCAATGCAGTTGACAATAAAGCTTGACCAACGCGCTGCCTTAAAAATTTATGCTTTTTATGTCGTAGCCGCAATCTAACAACTTCAAACTTTAAGAAGTTCACTTCAGCGCATGGCATAATGTCTCCGTCCTCTGAACCGATATCATCTTCCATACTGCTGTCACTATCTACCACGTTGTGCTCCTTCCCCCAATCTCCAAACATCTTCTCCAAATCTAATTAAATGAAAAATTGGAATCGATTATTAATCCATATTAAAAGGGTAATTAAGTAATTCGCATGTCATTGATTTTACCTGGCTGCCAGCAGTATTCATCGAACTTCGAAGGATGCCATGATTGCAATTTTTCGTCTTTTGAGTTACTAAGCAGGTCAAACAGTGCTTGCCTGCGATAGATTTTCCCTTCCACTTTACAAAATGCTTCCAGGTTTTTGTTAGGACATTTGCATTCAAACACTAGTCCACATTTCTTAATTTCAGATACCTTGTCCCGAACTACCCCTCCGTGAACCTAAGCATTATAATTACCTAGTTTTTTAGCCTCACCCTTTGATAACCTTAGTAACATCATAAGTGAAGTAAGCTATTTTTTGCTATATAACCTTTATGAGATACTCAATGTGTGCCGCAGTTGAATGATCAACTATATCTTCTTCCTCACGGAGAACTAAAAATTCATAGCCTCTAAATGCTTGAACTGGTAATTTGAAGCCGGGAACGTCAATCGAAATTGCTCCTGGAGTTCTTGAAGAAAACAACGTGGGAACTTTTCCGATACCCTGAAAGGAATAAATTAACAAAAAAAATTTTATTTTTTGATACCAGTATCCGTATTATTACGGTTTATTGCTAAAAACAATCCATACGTTTGTGCTAAATGGTTCTTCATCGACATCCAAAATGTCCTCACACGGATCCCATTCTTCGAGTAGAGACGAAATACCGAACCTTTGTCTTCGCCCCTTCCGGAGCACTTCTAGCCTAGAACCCAAACATTCCCATTGTTCTTCTTCGGTTAATCCATTTTTCCATCCAAATGCTGTCCTGTCCTTGACTTTCACTCTACATAGGTTGACCAGATTTTGGTCGATAACTTCCAACCAATGATATTTGATCGCTTCAACAGGAAGTAAAAGTCCCTTCAGGAAAAAAGTACACATAAAAATACAGTAGTGAATTGTGCTAACCAATTTATGCAAATTATTGCTTGACATACTTAAATTAAAAAAGGTACCTGTTCTTTTAGTTCTGCTTCCAACTTAACCCAGACTTTATCGTCATTCATGTCAATTTTTGGCTGTGCAAACCAATATTCAACCATATACCGGTTGTGAAGACCAGTTATCCTTGGCTGCACCATGCTTGTGTAAACTTGATACACGAACAACAGCATCAACAACAACAATAAAAACAAGAACAAAACTTCTCAATGCGGCTTCAATTTACTTCAGTAAACACTAAGCAAACTATCAGAGATTTAGAAATGGGCGGACCAGTTTACAACAAAGGTTGGTACAACACTACAGCAAAAGAAAGCTTCAATAATCATAAAGATTTATACAGGGTGAAGTTGGCGCTATTTCAGCACGTATGCAAATTCTTCTCATGCCAACATTCAGATGAGACATCTGCTTAACATATCGTTCACACAGTTATTGGGATACAAACCGAGCACGCTTTCCAAGGTTGTTCGAGAAGTTTCCTTCCACTTATGCGGGTACAAACACTTAATAATAAATAGGAAATGGTCAATAAGACTTTGCCTGCTAAGGTCATCCAGGTCCAAAAAATTTATTTCATCGGCATTCCCTGTGGGTACAACCATCAAAACACTGTAACTTGAGGAAGAATTGATCCGCACCGAGGAAAATGGGTATAGTAATGCCAGCGATCTGCTCTTGTACAAGGTGTAACAAATTCTTCTCGCCAGTCGACATTTCAACGCAGCAAATATCCTTTCACCAAGAACTGTTTTCAGTTCTCTTAATACATGAGATAGAGAGAGTTGAGAGTAGTAGTCACCACTATTGAAGAGAATTTCCGTAAACTCTCGACAGCTCACAAATTGTTCCACAGCATTTGGGCCACAAAACGTTGACATGAGCCTACGAACACTTGCTGGGTCTTCAGCGCAACACATATTTCCGTTGTAAAGTTTTTCCGATGCATATTGCTGAATCGCATTCCAGACAAACTTAACGAGTATATCCAAGGTTTTCATTTGATCACCTTCAGATACAAGGTTGTTTGAAAACGACATCACTACTGCATTGAAAATCGTAACATGATCTTCAGCAATTTCCTCCATAAGATGCGGCCAAGAGTCTTTCGTCAGGCACATCGTCCCATTGTATATTAGTAGTCCATTAGAACTTCCCACAACTCCAGGACACCACTTTAGAGCCTTGAATGCATGCGGAGATTCTTCAAACGTTGTCTTATTTAATTTTAGAGCGGACAAAAGAGCCTCGCTAAAGCATTTCTGAGGCCCATTCATCGGAATTTTCAAAAAATTTCCGTAAATCCAAAAAGCAATAAGTGCTTCACAAGCCGCTGCCAGTTGTACGTTTGCTGTTATAGTAATTATTATACAAAATTACACTTGGTATCGAAGCATAATGCAGGTAAACGTAAAATATCTGACGATTCCACTCACCCAAGCTCGGAATCGATTCAAGTCTTCGATTTGAAGCTCTTGCATGCGTTACGGTACACATGATTACTTTCAAAGTTTCAGCCAACACCATCAAAGTGTTTTCAATGTGCTTAAACAGCCGTTGTAGTGACGAGGACCTCAGAAGGGACGAAATGTCTCGACCGATAACCCTTCGCGATACTTCCAGAAAGGACGAAAGTAAATCAGGAAAGCAATGTTGTATACTTTTCTTTTTGTTTCTTACACACAGATGCATTACAGATTCCGCTGTCCACGCGTCTCGTTTATTATGCTTCATCCGGAATTCAAACAGCTTATCAATCCAACTTTGTATTTGCCCGGTGTTTTCATAAGCGTTTGAGCAAATAGCTTCAACCTTTGGTATTCGGAATATACCTGAATCTCTTAGTTCATCGAGCATAGAAGTCCTAAGGGTAATGTATTTAATCTCCACTCCATCTCGCTCGCTTTGTTGGGGTGATTCAGGATCGAAAACCCTGAGATGGAATTCTCCGTGGTTTGCAATGAACATGCAAAACCGCTCTTCTTCCAAACCATTACAAGTATCAAATTCCTTCACCATATCACGATTCCAAAACAAGGCCCTTCCACACAGACTGAATTTAGTACAAATTGCAAGTCCGACACTCTCCACATATTTGGCGTCTAGAGTTAACAAACTTCCTCGCAAATAATACAGCTCCAGGTCACGGTTTCTTTCAAGTTGGTCCAGAAGTAACCAGCAATTGTAACCAAGCATCTCAAGTTGTCTATTCATAACTTCAATCAGTTGACCACCAAATTTCCATAAATCTGGCCCAAACACTCTCAATGGTATATTTTTACATCTAGTACAACTCTTGTATGCGGCAACGTCATTGTACTTCCTGCAACACCGTGATTCAAGCATAAAGCCAGTTTCTGTTCCTCTCAAGTCACTCAGAGCACTGTCCACACCGATTATAAAAGACCGACGAATTTCTGCCCAATTCATTTTAACACCAGTTCCGATATCCTTAGACGTGACCAAAATACTCAAACGCAGCCCAGAAAAATCTGAAACTCGTACTCTTGTACCTTTGGTTTTTTCCAGTTGTTTCAATCCTTTGTATTCAACGCCACTGACACCTTCCAATTGTATTCTTCCAGGCAACTCTATGTTGTAGCTGCTTCCCAGTATCTTCCAACTACTTCCTACGACCCAAAAGCTTCTAACTGTGTCCACAGTTTGTACGTTGCTTAAATGATCCATTGTATTTTGTACAAGTAATAATTTACAAAAGTAGCACAAGATAAACAACCGAAAAGCAAAAAAACTTACTGTAGCCCGCAAAGTGACAAGTAACCCTTATTACCCACTTTATGATAATTTTTTCGTCAAAAGCAGTTTTCTATCATTTCATTACGATAAAAGGTTGCTTTAGTCGTTGAATCTATACCATTGACCGTTGACCTAACACTATTCAAACGCATTAATTCCCACTTCTCGGAACATCCAAATCTGGTTTGATCAACATGTTAACGGAACAAAATGCCTTGCACGAGTTGAACCAAAACTATTATGAAGTCGAAGGTTGATTATGCTTTTGATAGACCCTGTTTTTATTTACGTCTTTCAATATAATGTACAATGATTAGTGGAATGACATAGATAAAATATTCGTGCACAAGCGCCTTAAAATTTAAGAGTCCTTATAATACAGAATACTTTTATAAGCTAGCATTACGAACGCACAGAATTTCCCCTTTTTTAGCGCCAGAGTCTAGCACGCCAGTCATCTAATACTATCTATTTATAGCTGTAACGCAAAACACTGAACATAAAAATATGTATACAACAACAACCACAATTCTACATACAATCTGGTAAACTATATACATGAAAATGTAAATTGCATCCAATCATTCACAAGATTAAACAGTACTCTCTAAATCAGTGCCTAATTTCGTAGCCTGCACTGGTTTCGCACAACGCTGCTTCTTCTTCGGCGTATGTTTTTGAAAGAATTTCTTGACGTTATCTTTGCAACTCAGTTCTAGATTACCCAATTGTTTCAAACTTTCATATAACTCATCTACTGTTTGCTCTGCTGATTGAATTCGTTGTAACTGGGCGCTTATCGATTCAACTGAGTAATCGTTCTTGCACTTCCGAATTCCAGCCATAAGCGATACTTCAACCAGCCCCCTTGCTGTTTTACGCTCCTCCAATAGACGTCGCTTGACGTCGGAAACAATAAAGCCCTGAATCTCTTGCGCTGCACCGACAATACTAGTTAAGGCCGGTGTGACGTGTTTGAACATCATCAGATATATTTTGTTTCTTTTTTCATCCATCTCCTGTTGAGATTTCTCAAGTCTACATGATCGTCTTAGACCTGTTTTGTCGTAGTTAGCAAGCGTGTCGATGCATGATGTTAAATTATTGTTTTCAGTCTCATCGCCCGAGTTATTCGCTGGTCTATCGATGACTTGGCCATTTCCTTCTCCGGCTATTAAGTCCTTTTCTCCTAAAAGTCACGATATTCGTACATTACATCAAGGAAACCATTATTGTATACAACAAATCTATTCTTACTCTGATTACCATGCTCTTCCTGGAACTCTTGGTGCAAATTTTCTCCACCTGCAAAACTTTCGCCAGACAAACCTTCAACACAAACATGGCCAGCTGTTAGAAAGTTGGTAACGGTACCGGCTTCGCCGCTGCATAGGGAATCGAGCAATTCCGTATCATTTTCTGATATGTCCATCACTTCATTTTCGTTAGCATTTTCCATTACACACTGGTGTACTTCCATGTCATCTTTACTCATTTCAATTCCATTTTCGGAGAGTCCAGGTGCATGCAAAATGTTCCGTTCAGCTGACGATGAATCTGTGTCCATGACGGCTTGTGATACCACTAGGCCATCGCATTCTTTCTCGAGCTGAATCATGTCATAAATTTGTAGTCAATGCCAAACCGTAGAAGCTAATTCTTGAGTCAAAATGTCAACTTACGTCCACCATAATAACAGCTTCTTTCACTTTATCTGGCCCATCATCCTCATCCATGACAATTACCCCTGGATCTATATTCGCGGCAGCACAATTCATTCGTTTCAGTTCTCGCTCTCTTATGCGTTCGTTACACTTTTCATTTTGTTTCTCAAAGTCGTCTTCACCAAACTTATATACGATGGTTTCGCTTTGTTCCGGCGGTAGAATAATATAACCTACTACTCGTGTAGGTTCATCAGTTTCTACGAATACCCGACGTGAAACATAAATATTCTCGTTTCCGAATATCTTCTGGGACCTCTCCTTAAGCTCAGCAAGACGAAGACCAAGTGCTTTCCAATGAGGCTCATTCAAGTCAACTGCTACAGAACGCCAAATTTTTTCCTCAGACTTCTTCCGCTCATTCAGATCCTCTATAGCACCAACACCACTTTCTTGCTTCCGCTTTTCAAATGATTGCTCAAAGACTTCTTCAAAATTGAAGGTTCCAGAGACTTCAACACCTGTGAGTTTGCTGAGCCTACGATTAACATATTTGATCCAATGAATTTTTAGTTTGTCCACAGTTATATGTCGCTCCTGCAGAGAAACGATTGCCGGTCAGTATTATAACGCAAAGCCTCCATCGAAAATTCCAAAGCATGTGGTCAATAAACACTAGCTTAACTACCTTTGTTCTTCGAGTTTCTAGATCGTCCTTCAATGCCGTCCAAACATTCTCATCGCTTAAGTTCGTTTCCGTCTGAGCCAACCAGAAGTCTATCATTCGCTTCTCGTCATCCGTAGTAAGGTAGGAATCCAAAGTGGTGGAGATCCATTTTTTTCCCTCAAACCCGTTACTAGAGATCTTTCGCTTGCTCATTTTCACAGAAACAAGGAGACTGAACACAGTTCGTTACTTAAATTTAAAAATCGTAAACGTACGCACTGCTTTAAAACTGAGAAATAAAACACAACCGGATAAGAACACAAAAATGAACTGATTTCATTTCACTCCGCTCCAGCCCAATGTTGTAATCCAAAACTTTTCAAATTTCAACCATGTCAACATTCCTTCATAGCCAGAAAGTTCAAGCATCCAAACCTTCCGCAAAAATGATTCACTTCCACGGGGCCTTCTCTAATCCTTGTGTACATGAAATTTCAGCTATCATGATCACATTCTCATCGCATTCATAAATATGTATGTAATTAAATCATTCTTAGCGCAAAATGGATATTTTCTGTATTCCCTGTCTACCTAACCATTGCCGTTGCTGGTTTTTGTTGTTATAGAAAAATTACAGGGGCTTGGGCTTTCCAATGAGAGCTTACGAAGCAAGCCTATAAAGTTTTAAAGCTAGTTTGGAACCATTCAAGTTATACTCTCAAGAGATAATAGCCGAAATTATGTCTACTTTGACGATTATGAGAGACGGAAACGTTCATTTTATGTCAACAATCGCCAAAAAACCATCATTCCATGGCCAAACTAATTCAACAACTATCATCAACCGTTCTCTAGAAAAATGGAAGAAGGTTACTCGTATTCCTTGAATGATGCCACAAATAATTTCAAGAGATGCAAGAGCTTATTTGGAAGATTGGACGAAGGTTAGATAGTGACGAATACTGGCAAAATTGATTTCAGTGACTACCCAGAAACCATCCTAAGAAAGATGAAAGATTGTTTGCACCCATCTTTTCGCTATCCAAACTAGATTCAACAACTAGCAAGAAACTTTCGTTAGAAAGATGGAAGAAGGTTACACGTATTCCCGGAATGGTACTCAAATCAGTTTCAACAACTGCTTCATAACCGTCTTTGAAATGAAAGAAGAAGGTTTTTTCTGTGATCCAGACACTGACAAAATTGATTTCAGTGACTACCCAGAAACCATCCAAAGAAAGATGAAAGATTGTTTGCACCTATCTTTTCGCTATCCAAACTAGATTCAACAACTAGCAAGAAACTTTCGTTAGAAAGATGGAAGAAGGTTACACATATTCACGGAACCTAACCCAAATCAGTTTCAGCAACTTCTACATAACCGTCTTTGAAATGAAAGAAGGTTTTTCTGTAATCCAGTCACTCACAAAACTGATTTCAGTGACTACCCAGAAACCATCCAAAGAAAGATGAAAGATTGTTTGCACCTATCTTTTCGCTATCCAAACTAGATTCAACAACTAGCTAGAAACTTTCGTTAGAATGATGGAAGAAGGTTACACGTATTCCCGGAATGATACCCAAATCAGTTTCAACAACTATTTCGAAAC
>VICI01004156.1:0-11538 GCA_019593645.1 Akabosia matsudoensis
GTGTCAACGTTGGATGGAACTTGGAGCGTTCTACCCATTTTCCCGTAATCACAATGGGCTCGACTACCGCGATCAAGATCCTGGATCATGGGGTGCAGCTGTAGCTGAATCCAGCAAAAACGCTCTCCTCGTCCGCTACACATTACTGCCATATCTGTACACATTGTTTTACAAGAGTGTCACCGAAGGAAACACAGTCGCAAGGGCATTATGGCACGAATTCCCCCTGGACCAACAGACCTGGGGAATCGATAGACAATTCATGTGGGGATCTGGTCTTCTCATTTCTCCGGTACTGGACGAAGGTGCTCTGTCTGTGGATGCCTATTTCCCAAGTGCCAGGTTTTTCAACTACTTTAATGGACAAGAGGAAGCTACAAAGGGTGATGTTGTTAGTATAAACACGCCAATGGACTCTATCAACCTCCACGTTCGAGGAGGGAACGTACTCCCAACACAAGAACCTGCAAGAAATACACAGATTTCACGGACCAACCCATTTGGTCTTATTGTTGCTCTGGATGAAGATGGCAAAGCCGCTGGAAGTTTGTATTACGATGATGGGGACTCAATTGGTACGCGTATTATAGAGAGCTTTTATGCGTTTATTAATGTTTACGTGTTTATAAACCATGATAAACTCATAAATTTATAAAAATTATTTATTTCCTTTCAGGAACAATTGAAAAGGGCGAGTACTACCTCGCCGACTATGCCGTTTCATCAGGAACACTCACATCTACGATTGTGAAGAATGGATACAGTGGAATGACAGATAAGAGTCTGAAGACAATACGGTTACTTGGAGTTTCTGGCAATGTTTCCAGGGTCACTGTCAATGGCGTTAATCACACTGGCTTTGAAAAGTTGCCATCAGGAGAAATAGTAATTAGGGATTTGAGTGTAAACATGGGAGACCCTTTGAATGTCTCATGGTCTACATAATGACGAATTTCGTTTCGTAACGAAATCATTTATAGTAAACCAATACTAACTTCACTTTTTTATTATTTTCTCCAAATGGTACAATTAATTACTAACGAGCAATTTTAATAAACTGTGTATATCGATTTGTACTCGACTGGAATAAGCATCTTGGTCCATTCTCAGTTTCATTTTTACTCTTTAAAGCCCTTATCCACATTGGAGCTATATATTATTTATTGTACCTTATACGATGTCATTTATCGTATTTTTTCACAATGAAATGGACACAAGCTGTGTGCTTTAGCTATACAAATTAATAAAAGCTTTCATGCATAATTTTCGGAGTGAGCTAAATCATGAATTCATGGTAGATGGTCACACTGGGTGAGTTCCCAGAAAACAACTATGGAAAAGTAGAAAAATAATGGAATAGTATGGATACATGTAAGATGGATTATGAGAATTTTTTTTTCTACAGACATCAGAGATATGTGCTGCCGGACCAGTTTTTACCCATTGATGATAAGATAAAGTTACTTATTTGCCTCTGATTTCCTTCAGATTAATTTTTTACAATATGAATGTAATGTACCCAATATTTTGTTTCGTCAAAGAAGCTATAAATGCATTAGGCGTGAATTTCTATACCTCAGGATTCCGTCATGCTTCATTTAACACTTCATACGACTCCATCAAACGGTTTACGAAAAAAAATAGCGTAAGGAAATCAGTAATTGGAAACAATGCAGATCCACTTCAACCCTAAGAAAATTACGTTTGTGTCATTAATTATCGGATTGATAAGTGTCCTTAGTTTGGAAATCTGGAGGGCAGTCACAAAACCGGAACCCACTCCAATCGTTACTCTATACGAGGGCAACGTTCAAGGGCATGTTAGATCTTCTCGAGATGGTAAAAAATACTGGGAATTCTTGGGAATCCCATTTGCTCAACCACCAGTGGACGAATTCAAGTATTTACCTCCCCGGCAAGTAAAACCTTGGAATCAAGTTTACTCTGCGACTAAGCACCCTCCGGTGTGTCTTCAAAATGACGTGCTACTATCAGGGAGGGTTACCGGACAATTGGACTGTGTGTACCTGAATGTATTTGTTAATGTAGAAGGCAACAACCAGAATGGCTTGAGGCCAGTAATGGTGTACATATTCGGTGGGGCCTTCACGTGGGGAGGGGCTAAAATATATCACCCTGAGTATTTTATGGACCAAGATATCGTTCTAGTAGTGATGAATTACAGAGTTGGGCCTTATGGCTTTCTCAAAATTGATGTACGTAATGGCCCGCCTGGAAATGTTGGGCTATTAGATCAAAATATGGCTTTACAGTGGGTGCAGAGGAATATCGCAGCATTTGGAGGGGACAAAAACCGAGTTACCTTGTTCGGGGAAAGTGCAGGTGGAATTGCTACCCATCTCCATATGCTCAGCCCAATGTCGAATGGCTTGTTTCAAAAGGCAATCGTCCAGTCCGGCTGTGCTTTATTTGAAGCAATGTTCTCATGGAATCACGTGGAATTTGTGCAAAGGTTCGCCAATCGGTTAGAATGTGCTTCACAAACTCCAGAAAGTATTTTAAAATGTTTCCAAGAAAAGGACGGAAAGGATATAGTTAAATTGATTACGTCAATTCTGGACCCGTTCGCCCCAAAAAATCTGTTCGTACCGACAATCGATGACGTATTTTTAAAGTCCAAACCCATGGAAATTTTGAAATCCAGAAAATTCCCTCAACTGCCCATAATGTTTGGCGTAAATGTGGGAGAAGGCGGTATTCGTTCTGCAAGATTTGATACGGAGCTAGAAATGATTGATACGCTGGACAAAACATGGTTTGAGGCTATCAGTAACGTTATGTTAGCTGATGAGCCCGTTCCGCGTTCACTCGCGTCTAAAATCAGAACAGAGTATTTTCAAGACAACAAGTTTGCAGGAGATGTGCCAGGCTTTCTTAAAAACTTGACAGATTTGTTTTCGGAAGTGAGCTGGTTTCACCCGGCCCACAAGGCCGCCATTCATCACGCCAAAAAAGGGGCGCCAACGTATATGTACTTGTTTAATTACACAAGCAGAATTTATCCAGGCACTTATACTGCGTTTAAGGCACTCAAGCTTGATGACTGGTTACCGGCGGAGATGAAACAGTTTTGGTTTGGAATTTCAGACTTCATATCAGAACATGTTTTTGGGAACAAAGGGGCTCATTTATATGGTAATACAGTTTAAGGATAAGAAGCAAAGTTCTTCATTCTTAATGTAAGCATGATTTTTGGGGTAATGTGCAGGAGCTTCACATGGTGAAGATGTCTATCAGCTTTGGAATGCGAACGGTATGACGAAATGGCTGTCGGGATTCGATGAAGACTTCTCGAAAGGCTTTGTCAAGGACGTTAGTAGACTTTGCTGCAGATAGGCAAGGACAAAAGATTATGAACAATTCGTATTCGTAATATCTTACTGTTTTCGAACGCATACGGAGTAAGGAGTGATCCGTAATACGATTTTGCTTAAACTTTTGTTTCTAGGGAGCCGATGTCGTTCCAAAATGTAAAATGGCCAAGTGTAAACGATCATCTCAACTCTGGTGGAAACGAGTATGAAATCCCTTATATGCTGATGAATAATGGCGAAATCCCAAAAAGTAATTCCCGAGCCATGGACAAACCGGATACGATTTTGGGAACAAGTTAAAATTGATCATCCTAGGTCACGTTTATCTCAAGTACAAATTACGTAGTGTGTTAATCCACATATTCTTATGTTTAATTTAGCAGTCTCACGTAAATGAAGCGCTCGTATAGTGTGAAGTCCTAAAAGAAATTTACAAGTTGGAATGTTCGTAACCACAGCACTTTTACTCTTGTATTTTTCCCCAAAAGTCGACATTTATCATAACTTTTACACGTATTATCCATGGTAACAGACACGCATGTCTAAGTACTGATGCATAACAAACAATGTGAAACAAAGATTTAGACCGGAGTTGGCAGAATGATACCTGAGTCAATTACAATCGAAGCTCAAGAAGAGATAGCCCAGAATTGATGTAGGAAATAAAAAACGCTGTGTTTACCACGTCATGTTGATGATAATAAGCGACGATTAAATGGGAATGAGTCAAATGAATCATGGAACTAGAGGTCAAATTGATGTTACGTTTATTTAGCATGTGAAGGCCAAGATTTGGGTCTCTAGAATATATTGAATATATATTAATTCTTAGAATATTCATGCTTATTTGGTACCTGATGTTGATTTACATACATGATACATGCTCCACGTGTGACTTGTTTTGGCTGGCACACGCACCACTACCTAAGCCTCATCAGGAATTAATCGCGAAAAACCTGTTTCTGCCAATCGAAAAGTCATTTTGACCGTGAATCTTAGGATTTGAGAGGTTCATGTACTCCATTCGCATGGTCGTAAAAACTTTTAGGGAAGACAGGGCATGAGAGAGATTTAATTGCACGCTTAAGAGCGACTTTTTTATCTATAAGATTCTCCATGAAATGTATACACATAATCATCAACAGCGTCATCATCATCATCAACTTGGTATTAACCTCTTATTTTGTATTTTTTACGAGAACAAATACTGAGTGACTATTTAGGATTCGAATTCGGCAGGTCATTTTTATTATGAGCTCTGAACGAATGCTCAAGTGTACGGAGGACATGTCTGACATGGAAGAATTGGAAACTAAAAAACCCAGCCGGAGTGTGTGCCCTTTTAGAACATGTCTAAGCTGTGTTGGCACTTTCATTATTGCCGTAATTATATTGTGCACAGCGGTTTTAATTTGGATGGTTGCTACACAACCAGAACTGACTCCAGTGATAACCATTGTGGATGGACGTATCCAAGGGAACGTACAATTTTCTAGAGATGGAAAACAATACTGGGAGTTCCTGGGGATTCGATATGCCATGCCACCTACTGGAAGTAGGAAATTCATGCCCCCAGTGGAAATGGAACCGTGGGAGAGTGTTAAACAAGTCACTAGCCAACCGCCAAGTTGCATACAACGGGATGCATTGCTGACTACAAGAGTGTTTGGTGAAATGGACTGTTTGTTTCTGAACGTATTTGTCAACGTTGAACAAGAAAAAAATAATGTGTCGAAGCCAGTCCTTGTGTTTTTGCATGGCGGAGGTTTTATTTCGGGAGCTGCAAAGCTGTACCGACCTGACTATTTTATGGACCAGGACATCGTTCTTGTTGTCATTAACTATCGGCTTGGGCCTTACGGATTTTTAAATCTGCAAGATAACAGCAGTGTACGCGGGAACTTTGGACTGCTAGACCAGAATCTCGCTTTCAAGTGGATTCAGCGAAATATTGAACACTTTGGTGGTGACCCGAGAAAAGTAACTTTATTCGGGGAGTCTGCAGGAGCAGCATCAGTACATTATCATCTCATGTCTTCAAAGTCCAAGGGATTATTTCACAGGGCTATTTTAATGTCAGGAACGGGTCTAGCACCGTGGGCGTTTTCAAAGAAACCGAGAGAAATTGCTGAAGATTATAAGCGGAAGAATTGGCTGTTCGAGTGAAAATACTTTTGCATGTTTTAATGCAACTGATCCCAAGTTATTAGTGAAGCATCAGAATTCTTTACTGAATCCAGTACAAAAGAAGGATATATTTGAGCCAACAGTTGATGGCGAGTTTCTAGAGAAATTACCAATTGAATACCTTGAATCTGGCGAGTTCTCAACAGTCCCAGTCATGTTTGGTGTGAACGCTGGTGAAGGTGGGATTCGCACGGGACGATTTGAGCTGATGCCCGAGCTCGTCGAAACGCTTGAACAAAACTGGTACAATCTTTCTAGTCATGTGCTGATTTTGGACGACGCACTTTCTGAAGACAATGCAAGAGAAATTCGCTCAAAATATTTTCGAAACGCAACATTCTCATCAGATTTCCAAGGCTTTCTGAACAATGTAACGCATTTAATGTCGGATGCGGGATTTTTCTATCCATTGCACAAATCTGCCGTGTTACATGCAAAATATGGAGCTCCAACGTATCTTTACTACTTCAACTACACAAGCAACATTTACCCAGGCTTGTACAATGTCTTCAGATCCATTTCGGCAGATGGCTGGCTACCATCTGAAGTATATATGTATTGGACCATAGTAAAAGATTGGCTCGCAGAACATGTCTTTGAACTTATCGGGTCACACAAATACGGTAAACAAGCCCGACAAGTATTTCCTTTTCGGAAGAACGATTACAAGAGTTGATTGAATTGGTTATTTATACTGCCGCTATATTATGCAGGAGTTTCCCACGGAGAGGATTTATTCCAACTTTGGAATTGCGATGGCATAACAAGATGGCTTTCTAGCTACGATGCAAACTTTTCAAGAAGCTTTATCCAAGTTCTTGTTGATTTTTCTAATGCAACAACAACGTATGTTCACGCTTTTTTAAAGGAATACTGACGTTTTTTCATGTTCCTAACATAAAAAATGCCAAAATTATTATATGATTTATAACAGGTCACCATTGAAATTTCGTGGCGTTACATGGCCGTCAATAAACTCGCATTTATCATCAGGGAAGAATGAATACGCTTCTCCATTCATGCTTATGAATAATGATGCTAATCCGACTACTGTACCTGAGCCGTTTGGCAGAAAACTCAACTTTTGGCGAGAACTCGCAAAGTGGGACTATAATTGAGGATAATGTGAATGTATACCGTTCCTCAAAAATATGCTTAAAATTGATCTGAAATCGAATGTGATAGTTTTCCTGCAAAATATAAATAAACAAACGTTCATTTCGCAAAAATTTAGTTAGTTTATCAAAATTCTTTTCGCATTTTTTTTTGTGTTTTTCCCACACTATCCATTATGGTTTATGAATGCTGAATCGATTGCTTTAGGACGCATTTAAATTTATTTTTAAAATCTCAAAACAATATCTGTATGTATGTTTAGGTAACGAAATGAATATTGCATTAAAAATTAAATATTGCATTAAATTTTTGCCTCTACGCTAAGCCTGTAGTCTCCCAAGTTTTCGTTGAGTAGTTCGTATGTCCCGCCGTGTGAACATGATCTGGGTGCACTTTTTGAAAGCCGGCTTTTTCAGGCAGCGAGACAGGGGAACTACCGAAAGAACAATTGTCATCGCTGTAGCTGTTCTACTTGCTGTGATAGCTTGGGAGATCTCGCGACGACCAACCTTGACTCCAGTGATTTTCACGAGTGAAGGCCCTGTCCAAGGAGCTGTCAAGGTTTCTAGGGACGGCAAGCCTTATTGGGCATTTCTTGGGATACCTTATGGAGAGCCACCCGTTGGAAGTCGAAAGTTTTCGGCACCACGTCCGAAGACACCATGGTCGAGTGTTAAAAAAGTTACATCATTCCCTGTCGTGTGTGCCCAGTATGACACTATCGCCACCTTTAGAATTACCGGTCAACTTGACTGTCTTTACTTGAATGTTTTCGTAAATGTTGCCGCTGGCAAATGGAAAAGTGCCGAAAAACCCGTTTTGGTGTATATACACGGTGGTGCTTTTTCATCCTGGGGAACGACTTTTTATCATCCCGAGTATCTGATGGATCAAGACATTGTTCTTGTTACATTCAACTACAGACTGGGCCCAATTGGATTTCTTAACTTGCAAAATTCAACAAATCCTACGACAGGGAACGCGGGCTTGCTCGATCAACATTTGGTATTGCAATGGGTGCAAAGAAACATTGGACATTTCGGAGGTGACAACAAAAAAGTTTTATTGTTCGGTGAATCTGCTGGAGCAGCGTCTACACATCTGCATGTCATGTCTCCAATGTCACAGGGACTGTTTCAAAAAGCCCTGATTCAATCTGGAACTGCATTACCAGCTTGGGCAATATCAAGATCCCCTCGAACAATTGCGAAAAACTATGCGAAAAAGGTTGGTTGTCCAAGTGACGATGATGACTCAGTCCTTAAGTGCTTCCATAGGAAGGACTGGCGTGAACTAACAAGACATCAGAGTTCCATACCTGTACCCCTTGATGAAAAAGACTTGTTTACACCGTCATTGGACGGAAAGTTTGTCCAAAAAACTCCATTCGAGAATCTTAGAGATGGAAGCTTTCAAACTGTTCCAATCATGTTCGGAGTAAATGCGAACGACGGAAACATACGAACGTCCCGATTTGAGGCGTGGCCGGAACTTATTGAGAAACTAGACAGAGACTGGGACAATCAAGTTACAAATGCAATGTTATTCGATACACCAATACCAGCCGAGCATGCAAAGGTGCTTAGAAGAAAATACTTTTCAGAAAAGTTCACCAACGATCCGGACGGCTTCTTGAAAAATTTTACCAAAATTGGCACAGAAGGAGGTTTCTACTTTCCCATGCATTTGGCAGCGTTGGCACATGCAAACGCAGGTGCACAAACATACGTCTACTTTTACAATTACACAAGTAATATTCTTCCAAACGGATACCGCGTATTTAAAGTGAGAGGATCTGCGTGGTTGCCAATCGAGTTTCACATTTTGGCGTCATTGATGATAGATGCAGTCAATCTTTTCATATTCGGAAAAGACACTTATTTTGGTAACTCACTAAAAATGACATAGTCATTGGACTTACGTGTGTCCACTTATACCATTATAGCTCTATAAATTACTTCTGTGTGGGACTATTTGTAGGGGTTGGTCATGGAGACGACGTGTTTCAAATGTGGAACTGGCAGGGTTTCTCCCACTGGTTTGCGGGACCAGATGCCAAGTTTTCGCGTGCCTTTATCAAAGCAGTTGTTGACTTTGCAAATAATACGTAAATACGTTACCATTGGCTTTTATACGGAATTACGTACTTTCTGTTATACGTAACATCACATATCTAATGTTTTCAAATCAAATGTTCCAGAGAACCTTTGCACTTTGATGGATTGATATGGCCGCCTATTAATGATCATATTCTCTCCGGTGGGAGTAACGACACCATCCCGTTTATGTTGATGGACAATAACTGGCCGAAAGTAATACCGGAACCATTTGCGGACTGCTTAGAATTTTGGGAAAAAGTTAGTACTTGGGGATATTATAACTGATAGCACGAATGCTGTAAAACGGTAATAAACTCGAGGTTAGTCGTTCCATCCGGTACATTAATAATTTGTATGAGACCTATAATCCTCTTCGCATAAATATACTGGCTTCGTGAATACTACTTGTGGGTCATATTATAAATGCATATAAGTTTTTTGATTCAGAAATCATCCGTCCGAGATATTTATACTGAGAAGTTCGATTTATTAAGCAAAATAATTTTTGCTTGAGTTACAAATTACGATTCATTTGAGGTACACACTAGTTGAATCATATAAGTAATTTCATTCATCATTGATAGGTAATACTATGTAAAGTTGATGCTCGCGATCACATCTACTTTTTATGTTTTCCTTCTTGTTCACTTTCACTTTGGTTCCTAAAATAAGCATGCATTAGAACACGTAAATGTTCGCAGTTGTCAGATATTTTTGTATACACTCATGCTAGCATTTGTCGAGATTCTTGATGAATGCTTACACATATATAACCACTAAAATCCAAAGTTTATTTATAGGAAACCCATTACTCCATGTGATATGTGATAAGGTTGAACTTTCTTCATCCAGGCGGATGTAACTTGAGTGATAGCCAGCAAAATCGCTCAAAAGAAATCAGGAGAAAGGAAAGGAACCTTCCAGAGTGGATAGGTTTATATTTGGTTCCTACACATACACTTGAGCAGGTTATAGATGCTTTTCACTTAATGTCTCATTGAAATGTTCACAAACCATGGCAAATTCTAAAATACCAGGTTATGTGGACATGAGCGATACCAGGTAACAAAATCTTATTTATCTGATCTGATTACACGCATCATTTCAAGCCTTCGACATTCATAAAGTTATCTAAAGATTCATAGATACTAAAATCTTAAGAAGACGATTGAACCCTTTTCAAGGCTACCAAAAGTTTATACACGGAAATCTTAGCACTTCGTTGACAACGAGAAATCTCGAAACGAACAAAATAAAATGATATCGCGAAGCGGAAGCCGATGTTAGCCAAATGTAAACAACTTTTTTCGAAAAATAAAATAAAATTTCTTGGGGAAATGAGTTGACTTTGACTTTTTGATACTTATATTCATATAGAAATTTATCACAGTCTCTGTATACGTGGATTTTGTTTATTTTAACACATTTGCCTTTTCAACAGAATCCTAAAATTTCAGAACTTTTGGTAGTGTAGATAGGTCTCAAACATCTTGATTCGGCAATATTTACCTCTATGCATCATTTCAAGTCGAAATGAAAACACGCATTCTTGAACAAACACAAAGTGACAGTGACAGAAATGATGATGATTAAGATTGGAGCTCTGTTTAATAATGAAAATGACAGCACACAATTTTGGATCAGCATAGTAATCCTTGAACAGGAGCGCTGATTTCATATCTTGTAATAACTGGAAATATGTAGGAAGGCACAACGAGTTTTTGTTGCAAGTGCTACCTTCAGATATTTTGATCAGCATGATTTTGTTTTTGTTTCAGCATCCGTGCTTTCATTTGGAGTTGTACATCATAATCATATCAGACAAACAAGTTCTTGCTACCTGGTTACCATTATGATCCACTGATTAAGTATTGTAGACCTTACCATGATTTGACACGTGACCATGAGTAATAAACTGTAGGCGTTGAAAGCAAATAAACCTTTTCACTTTGGAAGGTTGCTTTCTTTTCTTTCCAATTGAGTGAATTTGATGGCTGTCGGTCAAGGTATATCCGAGTTTACTGTAGGTATTTCAGCCTGACGGAGTTACGGGTTTTCTATAAACTAACGTTTATCAAAAGTTTAATTCTCGGAAACCCATTCACATCAACAATCAAAGTTTTAGTGTGCCAGAATCATGCCTTAAATACTCACTAACTTGAGCTAACAGTGTGTTTTTTAAAGTAATCGCGAATGAGCGTTTTCTAATGAGGTTTCAAAAGACAGAGAATTAATTTCTCAAATTGGTGTAAAGTAAACCTCCCCTTCAGGTTATAATTATAGATATTTTTTTATAAAACTTAACAATTTGTAGCAGACAACAGAAATTGACACTGAAACTGCAAAACAATTTCCTCGCTATGCAAAACAGGCCTAACCAACATGATTTCACCGCAGTAGTGGAATTTTAAAAAGTCCCCGAAAAAGAATATGTCACACGGAATATTTTTTATCATTTCAAAACGTTCAATGATTTGAATGTGCAGATCGAACGGGTTTTTGATAAACCACATGAGCTATTGTGTCGCTTTTCTTGTCTAAGTTAAACCCAAATTTCCTGATTTTCCTTTGGAATGTCTCCTTGAAGTTTGCTACCACTCATCTTCCCACTTGTAGAATCTTGTACATTTTCCTGGCTGTCTTTAACACTTTCTCTGGTTGTTTCCTCCATCCCAGATGATACTTCATCCGCCACTTTGTGATCAGGATCGTCAATAATCGTTGGTGTTATCGTGGTGAAATTGAAGGTTGAAACTCGGCTTGAATCTTCATATGTTGGGGGCCCTTTATTTTTGGAGGTA
>VICI01004157.1:0-11529 GCA_019593645.1 Akabosia matsudoensis
CTATTGAGAACAGACTAACGGTGTGGTTGTTTTGGATTTTTGTCAAAACTGTAATGCGGCATCAAAGGTCAAACTTTTGTATTTAGCTGAAGCTCTCAACTAGGGCTATTCAACTAGGGCTATTTTCCTTAGCGTTTTTGCTTAGTTTTTATGTTAAGCTTCTTTCCTTAGCTTTTTTGCTAGGCTATTTCTTTGGCTTTTTTAGCCTTTTCTTTAGCTTTCGTTCTGTTATGTTCTTCTGTTCAGCTACGTCTTTATAGCTTTAAAAGCTTTTATTTTTCCATACTTTCCATCACGCGCGGCATATGGGTTGTATGTTTTTATTTGAAACTTGAAAATAAAAGCTAAAAACTGTGAGTTACTTGACAGCTAAGACATCCATACATGCAAAAAAACAAAGACAGATAAAAACATAAAAATTCGGAAAGGAGGATGCCTTCTGTTATTGAGGTCTGTCATTTGTCCATAACAACCTTCCAGATAAACAAGTTCGAAAGGTCAGCATAATATTATTTTCCCTTCTTTGAGTGTGCCTTTTGTTGGTATTATAAAAACAACTCTCACCTCTTTTATGACAATATTCAAGACTGCAATGTAAATGAAGGCATATAAAACTATGGTTGCGAATACTAGGCAAACACACTCACAACTTGACACTCAGTGATTTCGATGGCAGCTAAAGACTCCAGTTGTAAAGGTAAGCAATTTGTATCATAATTGCCTTGAATAAAAAATAATCGCAATTCTATTGCAACTATGCAGGGACCGTTGTGTCTCAGGACATGGACACCCATGACGATTCTTCGAGAGGGACTGTCTGTGGATCGTCATCTGACCACGACATAGACCTTAGGCTTGTACCAGTGAGTCCTGGCGTACCCCTCGGGCCTTCAATGCGGGTCCGCGTAGTGCCAACACACCTAAAAAATCCACTACAGGGTATACAGCGTACTGATGTTGCGACAGAGGTATCCTTAGCAACGGCGATTTGCATTGATGATGCTTGTCGAAAGAATGATCCAAAGCTGGAGTTTGACGCCGCAGGGAATAGGATAATAAGAATCAGTTCCAGTCAGCTGGTCCAACCGATTAAAAGAATCATATGGTTGTCGAATGTTCCAGAACACGCTAAGCTCCTTCCATGGACTTACCCCGTTAAGGGGGGTTCTCGAGTAATGGATGCGAACGAATAGCCCGGACGTGCCTTATTGTTCGTAAACACAGACTGTTTTTTTCGTTCATTTTTTGTGTAATAACATGTTCTTTTTTTAAATTTTGAAAATTTCTTTATTTGACGAGAACTGACAATAAAATGTTCCGAAAAACTATTAACAAACGTAAACATTTTTTTGGCAACTACATAAACTACAGTACGAAAACGCGTTTATAATAAATTATCAGCAGATTAGTGGCTCAGCATTTCTAGATCATGCTCAGCATGTATCTTACTAGCAATGATGGCCTTTTTCTGAAAATTGTACATCGCTCAATCAAATAAACAAACGTAAAAAGAGCTAGTTTATCGGTCTACGTAGTAAATGGTAATTTCTTACTACTTACTTACTCACAGTAATTACGTTCTAAGGTAAGTTCTACTGATTTAAACCGTTGATTCAAAGTTTTTATTTGTTTCAATAGAGTTTCCTCAGTTTTCACCTTCAGATATCACACGTCCCAATTTTTCTTCAGCTTGCTTGCGATGGCTACAGATAATCAGTGAAAAAACCTGACAAATCTAATAGACATCCTTAGTTTCGATAAATGAGAAGAAATGTATCAAACCAACCAAGACGTAAAATTAGCTGTCTTGTATTTTTTTTGTTTTTTAAGAAGAGCAAAATACTTTTTAGGAACAATCTGGCAAACATGTATATGAAAATTCGTATGGACAAAAACTTACAACGAACGGAGGAACATTCTTTAGGTGAAGGTATAACAAGGATAATGTAAAACTGGTGTCACTGTAAAGGTGAACTTCATACATAAGACCTCGGTAAGTACATACTGACAAGCATCGAAAACCTATCGGTGGGGTACGTTATATGAATCTGCTCAACATGACGAAAACAGTATTTGTTCTTTCTCATTAATTGTTTAGTGGCATACTCACGAGCTCCGTTAGATAGGACCCCAAAATATTTCCGATCAAAAAGATTGAGGATATGAAAGACAAATTGCATGATGGTAAGGTATGAGGAGAGCAACAGAGCCATAATCTTCAGGGAAAATGGCGAACTTATAATATCATCCCATCATCAACTGGGTGTCGTATATCAAGATAATCGAGAAGATGAGAGCTCACGCACGAGAATACATCGAAGAATTAAGTACATACGCGCCGGCAATGAACATTCATGTCACAATAACCATGAAAACAGAAGAACGCGCTCTTCCAAGCATGAGTAGACCTTCTGGAGGATGGATATTTTTGGTAAGCATATCATGAGAAATCCAAAGATAAACAATAGTTGAGCACAGCAGAAAAGTGTGCCACCTATGGATTTGAAACTGATTTTAACCGGGAAAGCAAAAGCAGCGAGACCAATGACAACGATTACAGTGACCATGGCAGCGTATGCACCAGCTTCTATGTTAAAGTAAATACACAGATACAGTTTGTATGACAATATCAAGATCGTGTAGAGAAAATAATAAAAATTCAGCTGGTTATAACGTACTTTCTCGTCGAGGCGATGTAGCCTATTAGAAATCCATATTCAGAGTAGGATGACCTTGCGCGAGGACTAGCGTCGAAACCCTCAAAACATGCAATCATGAGGATGAGAAATAGGGCTGCGCTCCTAATTGGAAGCGACAGCCAAAAATGTGTCATAAAGTAGCCTCTCGTGCCTTTATGGAACAGAACATGGTTAGAAACGTCAATGATACCAATTTGGCGTCGGTGGTCATAAAAATAAAATGGCAACAATATTGTTCCTAGTTTTAACTTTCATAATGCTAATTTCTTTTCAATAATAGTTCCTTGTTGATATATTTTTGATTGGCAAATCTTCTATTACACAAAAACCCATTGACAAAACAGCCACTACACTGACTGACTGACTAAGTATAGAATTATACAGATGGATTGAAGTTAAAAAATTTAATTCTTTAAAATGCAGTACTGGTTTCAACCAAGTCTTGTACTAAACTTAACTACTTGCTGAACAGGTTCCAGATCTGGTTAGGATCGTTATCGTCCTTCATTCCGAATTCCAATTGACAGACTCCCCTGTAATAAATGAAGAAAAATGGCCATGAAATACAGCTTTGAATGGTATAAATTACACAATTCCAACTATTTAATTACTTATTTTTCATTAGGACTTCCGATTCGCAAGCAAACCCTCCCGCTATCCTCCAAATCCTAATCTCTAGTTACGATCCTGTAATCATTCATACCCAGAGGGACCGTCTCCTCAAAACGAAACCGCCAATTCTTAAGCGGAGGACGGAGTCTTTCAGCACCGGAAGCATTTGGATAACGGCTCGCCTTTAATACGGTCCCATCCACGACCCACTGCCTTTTCCTGTCTCCATACACAGTTACGACGAAGTCGGATAGGTCATCCGCACACGGCGCAATCATGAACATTTTATCAGATGAGAAATCGTTTTGCCAGCCACCAACAAGGAGCAGACGGTTGCCTTCTTTTGGGAGTGATATCACCTTCCTGTCGTTCTCATTTCCGAAACTGTGAATCACAATTTCCTGGTTGTTTCCTGTCCAAGGTGGCCAAAGGAATGGCTGCAGCGTACTTTTTCCTCCACATTGTGTCGCACCACCATATTGGTTAGGGTCAAGTCAGTCTTAATTCGAAACTTTAAAAACACACCAATGTTTTGTAAAAAACTTAAAGTCAATAGTTATAAGTACAACTTACCAAGTAAGGAGAGGGCTTCAGGTAAGAAGAGGGCTTCAGGTAAGAAGAGGGCTTCAGGTAAGAAGAGGGCTTCAGGTAAGAAGAGGGCTTCAGGTAAGAAGAGGGATTCAGGTAGTTGTGGTGGTTCGTCTTGCATTGTGCAATGGTTTTATCCAAAAATCTTTATATATTACAACACTTAACATTTGCTTCAAGCCAGACTAAGTACACTGGAGCATTTAACAATTTTCATACACCCCAACTCCACTCACATCGTCTGCGTTGTTGGACATCAGGCCAAGGTAGCTAGCTACGTAGTACCGTATACTCAAATTGTTGCAGTATACCTTTCAATTTCATTTCGGCGTTCAATGTACAATACCTGCGAAAATGAGTGCAGTCTAGAGATGCGTACTTACCATCGTACCTGTTGTTGGCTGCGCCGACTTGTTGTTGTCATATTAAGAGGATAGCTCACCTTAACAAAACCCTTTTTCTTGTCTACCTTTCAGACTTTTAGACAGTAAGAATGGTGAGATTTTTGTGGTGATATAGTGGAAGTTTACAGTGTAATAGTGTGTTGTGTTATGCATATTATAGAAGCATGTCCATAGATATGGAGACTTGTATTGATGGTTCTCGGGGTATGGTTATTTTTGTACCTGGTCAGAGGTGCAAGGCGCTTTCACTACTTCAAAGGTTCGGTATGTAACGGGTCGGTTGCTAAGACGTCTGACGTGAAAATGTGAATTATGATAACTGATGTAAGTAATAGATTGTCATGAAGGAGGTACTCGGATAATCGTAGCTAGGAGCAACACGAATCCTTTTTTGCATGAGGAAATGAGGAGTACATGAACAAATGGAATGTGTTGAAATCAAACAGGGTTATTGCCAGTTACCCATTTTACGTTTGCACCAAGTTTGTTCCCATCTTGCCATTTTACATAGATTAGCAGCTTAGATTAATATGATCTAATATTAACCTCAGCAACGGAGGTAGGTTAATACACAATATTCAAGGGCACATGCCCATGGACCCACAGCAATTGACCAGTAGATCAATACATTAAAATAATTAGCTAATAAAAATAATTCTTTAAGTAGATGCTACAGTTTGCTGCTTGCCGTGTCTCCGTATGTATGAACCTTAATGCAAATTCCATTGGAATAGGGATCCATTATGCATGCATACAAGCATACATATTGCATACATGCTAATATTATTCTTAGTTATAACTTTCTTAATACGTAATTTCGTAATTTCATGTCAAAAGTAGAAGAAGTTGTCCTCGAGTGCCACATGACGAGTAGCCCTACCGATCCTTGTTGATATACTTTTGAATGGAACATCTTCTAGCGTGTAAAAAACCATTGATAAAACCACTACACTTGCTACCACCGACTGGCCGGTTCGGTAAGCACGACCTTCACATTCGTTGATATTGACATTATCAACCAAGTGAAGTTCATACGGAAACAGCATGTACACAAAACGCCGGTTTTCCGTTAAAAAGCCTATGGGTCAAATTTCCTCAACCGAAATGGAGAGCTTTACATATCCCTCAAGATCGATAATTGTTTTTCGGTTAGGCATTGAAATTAAAATCGGCATGCGATTTAAAATGCATCGATTTTTGTATGCGTAATATCTTCCCATCGTTTTTCAACGGGCCGTTTGAAATGAAGTTGTCCGTTTGAAATGAAGTTGTCCGTTTGAAATAAAATTGTTCGTTTGGGATAAAAAACTATATATTCGAAAAATTCATCATCCTGCTTCCAGTAAAGCTCGTTCTCAATTCTAAAAAACGCAATAAACATAGCTGCAACAATCCGAAAAGATGAATCAAACAGACTAGTATTATTATTAGGCTAAAATCCTAGACAAACCCTATTTGTTTTCACCACTAAAGATTTAGTTTTTAGCAAACCGCATCTATGTTCAATAATTTAAACTTGAAAGCAAAGGACACTTCTAATAACACGGATCGATCATGGAGAGAGGTGATGCACAAGAGGCCTGATAGCCAGTGTCATTGCTTATTACTTGGCTTAATTTTGTTCAGTAAATTTAATGTCGAAGAGACTGTCTGTAAGTCTTTGTGTCTTTCAGACAGGTAGAAGGCCCATTCAGTAAACTCAAGAAATTATGTTATATTACTGCGTCTACTCAGTATGGTTTCTGAGAAGACGAACATCACGAGCAGGACAATACACAATGATCCCTTGACAAATTTAAAGTAAATATCATGGCTGGTCAATGTACATTCACACTAAGCACGAAAAAAATTACTGTTAATTAGAAAAACGTACCGGTTTCCTTAATATCTCTTTCTGTCTCTGTTGTGCCCATCTCAGTGAAAAATCTGCATTGTCTTGGTCGGATAGATAAACGGTCTGCGGTATCTCGAATGAGATGCTATATTACTAATTACTAGTTTAGTATTATTAAAGAATATCCATTGTTTCACACAAAACTACTTAGGATATCAGAATACATTCATATGACTTATATTTACTCATTCTTGGAGAAGAGTTAGCAAGCTCATTGAGACGTGGGAGGGTTATTCTATCAGGCAAGTTCGCATTATATTAATTTTCATCTCTATGTAGATTGTAGTGGCATTCACAATGCATGCCCTATTATATGGTCACCTGTGTCTTATCATCTCGTGTGACAAGCGGCTGCTCCATCGCCAATTTAGTTACTGAATGTGAAATGACATCTAATGTATGGAAACGAAAGGAAGTGACTGTATCGTGACTGCGTATGAATTCATTAATTTGTCTATATTGCAATAAGAGCCGGAAGGAACGTTTTGCTTGTTTCAAGATTTATTTAAGTACTTTGGAGCTTGGTTTTATTTAGATTATGAAGTATTTGTTAATAAGATTTAACTATTTTATACACTTCGTATTCGCTGAATATTTAAAAGAGCAGGATCAGTCATTTTTGGATAAAGGATGAGCGCTGTAGCCCGCCCTGTATGATAGACGTAACAATAATCAAACTGCATTCATTCCATATAAAAGCATTCATTACTTTTAAACACAAGAAAACCATAACAATAAATAATGGCTTCTAGTATCCGTCACCTGTTAATAGTATAATAATGATTTACTATTCTCAAACATATAACTAATCATTTATTTAATAATCCATAAACAGTAATCCATTGGAAATCAACATGTAAGATGGGTAGAAGCTAATACATCGGCGAAGCAAACAAGGAATGAACTTATCAGTGTACTGAACATTCAAGATTTCACAAAATATCTGTGATAGTTTTTTCTATTTCGCCTTTTACGTAAAACACCATTAATGTTGTGAAGGGTCTCTTGTTTTTATTACAACCTGGTGCACACCCCTTATAAATGTTTGCTTCAACCGGTAGTGGAGAGGACCATTTCATTTGTTTATGTATCTCTATTAGGAAACGATGTCAGATATACTATATCCTTTCAATTCCAATAAATATACACAATGCATTATTAGTATAGTATTAGGACTTATTATTTTTTGTATTAGTAAAAACAAAACCTCTTCATGGATTTTAATGGTGCATAATAAGTATGTACGTTCTGGTTCATTCAGAAAATATTAAGACAGCCAAAATAATCTTCCTAGAACCCATGCATTCAGCATTATTTTGTTACCCTTCCTATATATCTATCAGTATATTCAAACTTGAGATGCTACATTCACAGTACTGAGTATACTTAAATCTGTGCATTCTCTGAATACGGTGTAGGGTTCTGTGGAAAAGTACTTCAATAAGCGAAACTATACCATTCATATTTTCTCCCAACTTATCCTTTTTTCTTCAGTCTGGTGTGAACAGTGACAACATACATGTTCCATACCTTGTTCCCTTCACTTGAACTCCACCAAAATGGCAAAAACGCCCGTGAGAGAGGTCTGTTTTTTCTTGTTCTATTGCAAACCTACTTAAAAAAATTCGTTATTCATAATTATTTCTCACAACATTTCCAGGTAGTTGGTAGAATTTGGAAAAGGGAGCACTTCTTAATGGAAGCAGAAGTAGAGTACTTCTTCGTAAAGGATGACGCTGATTCTACGTAAGTTAATAATCGACATTAGTTCATTGTTTAAAAATTATTCATACGCATCGCGAACGGTTACCGTACTTGAGAGAAAATTGCTTTTGTTTCTGAATACCTTGTGAAGTTTTGTGCAAAACCTAATTTTGTATAAACCTAAACCTAGGTCTGATTAAATGCATTCATCTCGAAAATTAGTGTGAGCGAAAGTAGATGTGTGAAGAGCTTTATTAATCTAAAGTTTATGGTGTTTCATGTGTAGGGTGGATAGAGCTTTCCTCCAAGATGTGAATGAAGTATACGGGCATCCGCTCTTAAAACCTTTCAATCGAGGAAGATGGTCCGGTTTGAAAGATGGATTTTTTGATCGCGTCCAAATAAAAAAAAATAGCAACGGATATAGTGGCGATTCGAAGCAACGTTTCGGAATCAGTTGTATTACTGATTGTGTGCCTCGTGTCGTTACTCGGAATCTCATCGAGTTTCCTATATTCCTCGTAGAGTTTGATGACTACACGTAAGATAAAAAAGTATACTATATATACCAAAAGTATCGATAAAATATTAATAAAAATATTGTTTCAGGAGTCACTGGGTCACGGCCAACAATCTATTACAAGACAAAGATTGTTACCCTTCTGTTAGATCTTTCATCAATGGGTATCTTCTTGGGCGACGTCTGTATTTTCATCATGTAGGCTGTGCCTTTCACCGTCGAAATCTTTACCCATCTTGCCGGGAATCTGAAGCTTCAACAACCAACTCAGTGTCGACCCCTAGCCGATCTGAGCGAAAACGAAAACTATGATTTTCTGCGAGTTCTTCACGAGGACATGATACGACGGCGAACTTGAGGCTGCGCAGTAAGAAAATGAACCTCTGAAACTCAGTTTTTAAGACGGTTTTGAAAATAAATTGAACGATTAAGCCGATTCATCTTGACAAAAAAAGGAGTAAATGAAAAGTAAAATTACTCTACGGAGAACATTTAGGTGTCGACTTTTTACACACTCGTGTATTGCAACAAAATACCCCTTAAAATTAAACCGTGCTTTTTTGCACGTTTAGCTGTAGAGTTCATTTGCGAAAGCGAAAAAATACAACATTTAAACTACACATACTCGTGACCTCTAAATAAATTACAACTACGGACATTTGAATGTAAACATTCGTTTACAGCGTTTCGTCTATCTCGACACGTTGAATTTAATTCTGTTATGTTAAGGTTTTCACTGCATTTATAGAGTACAACGTCTTAAAATGAATTTTAAGTTTGTAAGATAAAGAAAATGAATTGACAACTTCTGAGTATCAGTTACATTTGAAAATATAAATCTGTAATTTACTGACTAGCTTAAGAAAAAAAATTCCATTTACTAGTGTAATACAATGTAATAAAAAGTGAAATAAACAAATTTATCAATGGAATAGTAAATTTTCTTCTGAGATTTTACACACGTTTTTTACTTTACTGTAGTCGTATCCACGTCCTCCGTAACTGCGTCCACCACCACCACCTCCATTACGGTTCTGGTTGTACCCAGACGAGCCTCCACGGCCGCCGCAAAGGGACTGTCCAGGTGTTCGCCATCTGCTTCGGTCTGTTGAACAAATTTAAGCAAACTAGTCTCAGGCAAATTCACGTGAATTGCTTCCCAATTCTGTGGGACTTACTCATTCCACTGCCGCCCATTCCCCTGGAGCTCTCCATCATTTCGTACAACTTAGGGTTAATCACTTGATTGGCTCCCCTCAGAACGTCCACGAGCCCCTTGGCCTGTTTGTCGTTCCCATGTGTGAGAAAGGTTTAAGCCGTTGCTGTTTTCGACAACCGTCCAGTACGCCCAATCCCGTGGACGTAATCCTCAGTGCCATTTGGATACTCATAGTTGATGACAAACTTGACATCGTCAACTCCTTCACATTTGCAAAAAAGGCAAAAAATCAATATTAGGAACATTTCAACGCAATCTGTTCAACTCCTTCACGCCTACTCAATCCCTCACCATATCAACCTGTCCATTTTTAAGTCAGCAAATTTGTTGAATGAAAACCAGTCTTGAGAATCCAGTTTGATGATTTGTTTTAATGATGATGACCAAATACTCATGCATGATAAATCTTACCTTCTTCATTTGATTTCCCTGAACAAAACACTCTTTATAAATGAGCAAGGTTTTTCATTTGTTGACCACGATCAGAGGCACATATTCAATTCTTTTGAATTTCCTGTACATTTGATTTAACAGGGTGTGTAGTTATTTTTTTTAAAAATGCCGGTAAATCCTTTAACGGCCGCGGCGGGAGACCTACTATCGTTTCTCAGAGAGGATTTTGGAGCACAATCAGTGAAATTTTGATGAAAATTTTTGGAAGAAGCTCTCCGAGAATTTTAGACCCCCTCTCTTCACGTTCAAAACTTGATGGACGTATGTGTCAAAATGATAGAACGGCAACAAACAGCACACCCACTTCGAAGAGAATAGTTGTGAACACAAGGCCAAGGCGAATAAGAAATTTGCCTCAAAAGCATCATATGTGTGGATGAGAATAAATTTGCCCGTCCTCCAGTTGTAACTGTATACAGTTATAGGAGTGATGAAGATTTGAAGCATGGAGTAAATCGAACAAATATTATTATGTCTTTGATCTATGAAACGGCTGTCCTTGTTTTTCACTCTGCTATCCTTGTCTTACTAGTCAAATGGTGTACTTACACTTCCGCCATAAAAAGACATTTTGAGGGAATTGATGAAGGCTTACTTCGGCCCCAATAAAAGAAAACGCGTAATTATTTTGAATGGAGGATTACTCGACCATCTGGATAATGATGAATGTTATCTCTTTGTTGCCGTCAGGTTCTAACGGCTCTGCAATCTCTTCATATATTTGCCAGATCAGTGTGTTTATTACGTAGCCGACCTTTGCTCAGCAAGTGATGATATCGATGAGTTTGTCTCCCTGTCTGTCTGTCCGCACTCTATAGGCCGTGTCTTTTTACCCGATTTGCACCAAACTAGGCAGAGGGATACTTCGGACCCTAAGAAATGTCACTAATCATTTTGACCCAAATCGGTTGACCTTAAGGGTCGGGGTCAAGGGTCTCCTTTTTCTTTCATACTTTGATACGACATTTGACATGCGAGGTGTCATTATCATTCCAAGCTTTTTCTTTAGCTTTTCTTCTGTTCTGTTCGTCTGTTCAGCTACGCGCAAATTTATCCATAACAAGAAATATTATCTGCAGCAAGCGTTTTTTGACGGCGAGAGGGTTGCGGTCATGCTACTTTTTATGAATATTTGCTTATCGTTATAATAATCGAGAGTAGCTACATAAAAAAGAAGTTTATGGATAAGCTCCATTATGCAACAGTAACTACTAAACAATTTGATATGCATAGTATAGCTTTTAAGGGAAAACAAGCAATCCGTTAAATTTTGTTACCATCCACGGAATCCCACGGCTCGCGAGCATGACTTTCCATCGGGGAATGAATTTAGCTTAATAAATTATTAGAGAGGGTTAGATTTGTATTGCCAACACATTTCAATTTTGTATTCACATGCACTGCATTGTGAACACAAATTTGAAAGTCGTGTTAGA
>VICI01004158.1:0-11527 GCA_019593645.1 Akabosia matsudoensis
GCAAAAACGTATACACCTGAAAGGAGACAATAATGCTCCATCTCTTCGTGCGGAAATCCACACTCGCCAGATAATTGTTTTTGTCTCATTTGTATGCGGGTGATGCTGATGTGATGATGAAAATGAGTCAACTCATATAGCCTTTTCCCCATAGCTTTGCAGGTGTATAATAGCATACTCCGCAAACAATGACTAATCGTTTTTATTTCTTTACTTGCATTTTTACCTGGCTTAGAGGGAGAACTTCCAATATGACACAGTTTCTTAATGGTTTATTGATATGAAAGGGAAGTCGTAGATTTTCTATCTTTTAAGAAAAATGTTCAGATAAAACTGATATTTTAAAAGTCATTTTATTTTTACGTTAAACTGTGCTTGTAATTGCTATGTACAAAAATGATTCTTTTGCCCTCACTACATCTCATATAACTCATAACTAACGCAGTTATCAGAACAAAGTATACCTTGAAAGAGTAAAGATGGAAATTCCAAGAATATTTTCGTTTGTCACGTTTTTATTTGCTAGTCAAGTAGCAGTACCTGCTTCACTGGCACAATGGGCGTATCCCACAAGTGGGAGCCCTGGAGGTGACGTGTATCACCCTGAAGCATTTATGGAACATTATCCGCCCTCACATACCCAACAACAACAACATTTTCCCATGAATCAACTTCCTCCTGTGGTGTATCCAGCAGGATCTGTGGGAACTGATCTCCAGCAGTCTCAAGTTGCCCCAAATCCTAATTTTGGTAACAATCCTGCCTCCTTTCCTCCAGGCCTAACCTACTCCCCAAATACTCCCCTTGGATCACTCTCACAATATCCTTCTCTGTCAAAATCCATTTCTGGAGACTACTGCCTGGAGCCTCTAATGTCTTGCGACACTCCGAATACCCTCTTACACTGTGTCAAGGGCCGTTGCACATGTCCAAATCAATGGACACTTGCACCACTTCACACTCCATTGAATACCGTTTGGCACCCAGACTTGCATCGCTGTGTCTCCACAATTGGCTCCGGGTGCCAACTTGCCCCTTCATCGAGAAGTCTCATCATACCTCCTCCAGTCATCCCCTCAATGGGCTCCACACCCTCCTCCTCTCTCTACTACTCAGAATCTCCAGGAGCCACTGTAACCAAAGAGATTGCCTCCACACTACTCAAAGGTTTGATTGGACTACCCTCCACTCCAGTCAGGCATCCATCTCATCGAACAGTCCCGTTCGTATACTGCCAGCCCGGCATAAAATGCCGTCATTCAGGTCGCACTGAAACAGGCATCTGCTCCGCCTCCACGTTTCATGTTAATCACATAATTTTACTTTTCACCACGTTTCTCAGTGCATATTTGCATGAAATGTAAACGAACTCCATTTTGAAATTAGCGCTGAATAAAAAAAAAGTTCTCTCGATTTCCTTACATGAGCCTTTGTTTCCATGGCACACATAAAACATAAAACTGTCTAGCGCAGCGGTAGACTCGAGTGTCTCAGTCTCTCAGTTGGAATACGCTCGCGCTCTAATTTTCACACATTCCAAACTTTCCACTTGTGTTAAGTAGATAACCCAAAGCCAGGTCACGGAGAATTCCGGTAACAGGATGGAGAAAACGACGAAAGATAAGGTAAGTGAAATGAAATCTTGGTGAGATATAGGATTGTTTGTTTTTGATAGTGTTCTTCAGTGGAAATGTACATTTGTTTTTTTCTTGCTTTTTTTTGAAGGAGGACGCGTCTGACGGAGGAGTAATTCCGGGTGTTTTGTACAGAACCGGGTCAGGAGTTGCAGGAGAAGAGAAAACTTGTTTTCAGCTACCTTGTGGTCATGGACTTTTAGTTGACAAGATGATGGCAGAAAATCCTGAAGATTTATTAGCTTGCCAAGTTGTAGTTGTCAAGAAGTACGGATGCGGACACAAGTTTCCCGTGGAATGTTGGCGTTCAAACGCTCGAGAGATGAGGGATTGTGTCCACGGTTGCTACGAGATTTTGGAGTGTGGTCATACGCAAGTGAGCACGCTTAAAGTTGACGAGAACGGAGAACCGATTCAGTTTAGGTGCAGAAGGGCTTGCGAGAAGGTGTGCCTGCAGGGGCAGCATCGCGTGGTTCATGCTAAGCCTCATCGCTGTGGAACACCTTGTCCACCTTGCCAAATGCTTTTGGAAGTCACACTACCATGTGGTCACGTGACAAAGTTTCGGTGCGGGGAGAAAAATCCGGCGGACGACCCTAACTTCAAATGCAGGGAGAAATGCAGTAGGAAGATTCCTATATGCGAGCATAGGTGCAAGAAGCTCTGTTTCGAAGACTGCTTGCCTTGTAACCTCTGGCTTCAGTGGGTTGTGCCAGGTAAGTGACGAAAAGCTCAAATAAACAGGCTTTTATTGTATGAATGAAAAATAATAATATCATTTTGAATTGTTTGAATCTAGGATGCCGATACAGACACACCAATATTGTTGAGTGCTCAATAGGAAGAGAAATTTTGAAAGACAAGGCGACGTACCCATGCGACTTGAAAACTCGCTCCCCTATCAAGCCCGCATGTGGACATCAAGCCCCTGAAGTGATTTGCCACACAATTCCAAGCCTGACCCCGGAAACAGTAGCTCTTCACTGCGAAGAACCATGCACCGCGCTGCTCAGCCATTGCAAGCACCCTTGCAAGAGTATTTGTTCAGAGTGTGTTGGAGGAAAGCTCCATGGCCCGTGTAGCCAGAAGTGCGATAGGATTTTAGTCTGTGGCCATGTGTGCTCAGCCCCTTGTGGAAAAGGATGTCCCCCTTGCAGCCAGCTCTGCGACAGGCAGTGTGACCATCAGTACTGCGGACGCTCCTGCGGGGAAAGTTGCAACTGGAGATGCCGCGAGCCTTGCACGTACGAATGTCCTCATGGGAAATGTAGTCGAACTTGTGAGGAGATCTGCGACAAGGTTCCCTGCAAGGAGCCCTGCACCGAGACTCTCCCTTGTGGACATGGCTGTATTGGATTTTGTGGGGAAGTGTGCCCCCCTTACTGTCGGGTTTGCCACCCAGAGCAGCTCGCAGCTGGATCATTGTACTCCCTTGGAGAATTCACAGATGAAGACAAGTTTATTTTCTTGGAGGGATGCAGACATGTCATTGAAAGTGAGGCGATGGAAGGAATACTCCGCGCAAAACGAGAAGATGACGAAGTAATGGCCTTAGTATGCCCCATCTGCCGTACTCGTCTACGCTGGATGCACCGTTACTCTGAAGTGATGAAACGAAACTGGGAAGCCATTGAGCAAGTGAAGGAGCAACGGTTCGGAGACAAGTCACTTATTGCCAGAATTCTCTTCGACGTAGAGACGGATCTCGAGGAGGTGGATGAGACACTGGCGGAAGGACTCTGTCCCGGATTACTCGTCCAACTCAAGTTCAACTTGGATCCTTGGCGACGTCTCCAACTGAGCCTACACATGGCCAACACTTTTGACTGGATTGTATCGCAAGTGAGGACAGCCGTGGATGAAGTTAAGAAACTGGCACAGTACCCGAGCAAAAAGTTCATGCCAGTGGATCAGGCGATCGAAATGTGGGCCAAGTTTTTGAAGCTCGTGATGAGGCTAACGAGGCTGCCTGTACACCGAAATGAGATTCTCGACATCTACTGTGCGAAGCAACACGTCATGGACCACGTGAAAGTTTGTCAGGTGCTGGATGAATGCTGTAGAAGCCCTCGGAAAGAATTTGACTCCTTCCTAGATCGGTTTTCTGGTGCCGCAGGGCAAGAACTGTATAAACTGATGATGAAGGCTCTTCACGTCAAGGGACAGTACGACGAAAAGGCTCGGGAAAACTTTGAAAAGAGTTTCCATCGGTTCACCAAGTTCATTCGGGTGACTATCGAGCTCGGGGAAATCGAGCGGAAGGAAATTGTGGGCGCATTTGGCGCAGGTGTAGGAAGATGGTTCAAATGCAGAAAGGGACATGTCTACGTCATAACAGAGTGTGGAGGAGCCCTCGTTGAACGTATTTGTCCTGTGGAAGGATGCGGTGGACGGATTGGAGGACAACAGCACCAGCTCGTTGAAGACAACTTAGTCGCTACGGAAATGGACGGAGCTGAAATTGGAATGTACGATGCAGCAGTACAAGCAAACAGGGCTTTCTTTGCTAACCGCTAAAAGATTGTTGATTTTTGTATGAGTCAAGATTTTCAAGTTTGAAAAAATGGATTTAAAATTTTATTTTATACTCCAGTATGAAGTAACAAGTAGCTAGACAATCAATAAAGTCCACAATAAAAATAGTTATCAGAAAAGAAAATTATTAGTTCACCAATGCTACAACAGAAGACCAATTCCTTGGGCTTCCAAATGCGCAATATTTTCTTCTTCCTCTTCCACTTGAACAGGGCCATTCCTAGACGCCTCCACCTTGTCCACACCTCCGCCAGTAATGCTTTCCTCAGAGGAGTGAGCTCTCTTGCTCCGTCTAATCTCGAATCCTTTCTCAATCTCCTCCATGTTTACGTTCAAATCAGGTCTGGCTTCATCCCAGGGCCCTAAAATGTTCAGTTTGTACTGTACATAGACAACATACAAAATCGGGCAGACAACAACAATCAAGCAAATCAGGGCAGCAAAGAGTATCGCCATAAGCCAAGAAATGGTGTAGCCTGCGACGATCATCCCAACGAGCACTCCAACAGATCCAAGTGTCGTCCATTGCTTGAAATACTCTTGGATGAGGTTGACCCATTGCGGATAGCAAATAAAGCTCATAACTCCAAAGGACATGAGTGCCAGACAGTGCTCATCCGACTGGAGTCGCGAGGCCAAACAAATTGTTGAAAAGATGGCTGAGTTCATTGATAAGGCTTTTGAAACAATGGCAAACTTGAGACCATAGTCGTTGCACAGCACATGGACAGCAAACATGATTGTGCAGACTGCAAACACAGTTCCGGTGTCAACTGACTGGGTCACTGTTCGCAAAATGGGGACGAGGAGATAGGAGAAGCCGCAGCAGCAAAGGAACATGAGACAGTCTGAGGAAACGCTGGAGACCGCTTTGGAAATGTTGTTGCGAGGAGGGCTGATCCAGTGAACGATGCCATAACCAAAGATGACTGCAACGAGGGAAATGGACGCCATGCAAGTTGGAGAAAGCTTGTCGTGCCGCAGGTTGTAGTACATAATGCAGTAGAAAATGCAGGCGGTGAACTTGACGGAAACGCGGATTGTGGCACGGATCGCTTCCCCAAGGGTGTAGTAGTTGAGGTTCGTGTTGACCTGCATCGCACAGAGAAAGTCGGGGTCGGTGTAGTTGTCCTGGAAATGGTTTTGTTTGTAGAGAGTGCGAAAGTGACAAGTGTCCATGCTATCGGTTACTTTGGTGATAGGCTTTTTGATGAACTTGTGCAGGTCCAGCTTTTCACGGACGCCGATGAAAACAAGAATCAGCCACTGCATGGACTTGAATCTGTAAACAAAAGAGCAAACGAAAAAAATATTGGTAATTATCGTGCTAGTTAAGTTAATCAAGTGCGATTGTGTTCACACTTTTACAAATTACCTGTAAAAACGCCAGAATAGGTTGACCAGATAATCGTCAAATTCGACATCTGCCTCAGGCTCTAGATCAGGTCCTCCCATTTTTTGTCCAACCATGTTTTGCTGTTGTAACTTATCGTCTAATTTTTTTAAGGACAGAAAGCACTTTTTTTTGTAAGAAAAAGGGTAAAATCTTTGCGGATAATATACAAGTCATCTGATTAGGTGTTATCACAGCTATTGTCAGTGGCATTCACTGGCTTATGAAAGGGCAAAATAAATTTTTAAAATCTTTGTCCAACCACTGTGCTTGGAACTGCAAGATAAAAATTTTCAGCCGCTGCGATTGTTGGACTTCACTCTGTCTTAACAAATTTTGTCGTGAAAATACATTTTCTGACTGTACACGGGGTACCCGGATTCAATGACAGAAAATGCATTTCGANATTCAATGACAGAAAATGCATTTCGACAACGAAAATTGTTAAGGTAGAGTGAAGTCCAACAATCGCAGCGGCTGAAAATTTTTATCTTGCAGTTCCACGCACAGTACATATTTCCAGCCTGTTCTTTTATTGTACAAAAGTATACACAAAATAATGCCAACAATTATAGTTCATTCCTGTGTCACTCCTTCTAACAACTCTCTTACCAAAGAATCGTCATCATCTACTGACTTCCTTCCATACCAACGTTCAAATCCCCTCCAATCTACCTCCCTAACACTTTGGCCCCAAATTTTTCCCAAACTCGTTAAAATCACTTTCCAGTCGTCCGCTCCTTTCCTTATCGACGGAACAAACTCAGGTGATGTTCCACCTCCCATCATATTCATTTTCGCCAATGCTGCTAGAACCGGCTGCGGTCCACACTCAATAAACAGCCCGCACTCTTCCTCTTTCAACGCTTGGCATGCCTCCAAAAACCGTACCGGCTCTCTTGTGTGTCTAACCCAATAGTTTGCATTCAGCTGCCCATCAATCCTTCTCCCCTCCATTCCAGAAACATAAACACATCCATGTTTCGGAGCTCCGCCACTCATACAACCCTCCGCAACTTTTCTATACTTGTCCAGCATTGGTTCCATATGCCTCGAGTGAAAAGCATGAGTTGCTTCCAGCACCAAACTCCGGATTTTCTTTTGTCCAGACCAGGTTGCAAATTCCTCTATGCATTTCCCATCGCCAGAAAGTACGGTCTGCTTTCCAGAGTTGATTGCAGCAAAGTCCAGCCAGCTTCCAGGCCTCGTTGATGTAAATTCATTGACCAATTCCTGGACCATACTTTTGTCGCCCATAACGACCAGCATTTTTCCCCTTGGGAGCTCATCGATAAGCCGACTTCTTTCCGCTACAAGTCTTATAGCATCTTCCATCTCCAAAGCGCCTGCACAAACAGCCGCTGAGAATTCGCCGAGGCTGTGGCCCACCACAACGTCTGGAGTTATCCCCCACGACTTCCAGGTTTCCATGAGAGCATACTCCACACAAAATATGGCTGTTTGACTGTACAACGTTCGACTCAACTCGGCACTGTTTTCATAGATTACGTCCAGAATGTCAATGTTGTACAGACGACGGAGGATGCTGTTGCAGCGATCCAAGCCGAGGCGGAAAACTGGGCAGTGGTTGTATAAGAGTTTTCCCATTCCAGGATACTGAGAACCTTGTCCAGTAAATAAAAAACCAAGTTTGGTATTTTTTGCACGTGTTTCCTTTTGGAATGTTTGCGCTGATAATTGTTTGATCGCGTCTTCCACGTCTTTGGCAATAATAACGGCACGGGAAGAGGATTCCAAAGTTTCGCACGCAGCTAATAGGGACGTATTTAAGGTAAACGTCAAGTTGGGAAAATCTAGTTCAAGATTCTTAGCCAAATACTTTTGCAGATTAGACGAAATAGTGGTTAACTGCTGGGGGCTACCCTGAATAGCAATGCACTGTAAAGGTCTCTGATAGCTAGACAGTGTCCAGTGTGGATACACGGACAGGATTTGTTGGGAAGTGCAACAGGAAATCACTAAGGACGAGGAAGTAAAAAAGTTGGGAATTATGGCAGACTCGCGGTTGTGGGAGGGATGAATTTTATTTAGACGTAGCCAAGGTTGATTTACATGTGGTCCTCGTAGATTCAAAAAGCGGACAATTTCAACAACGTCAAGAGCTGAAACAAGAGGAGGAGTTGTTGTGGAGGTAACGCTTGAAACAGAACATGGTCCAAATACAGCAAGGATTTTGTGGCAACTCGTCACAGCTTGAGAAACGCGTGTTATGACCAACGCTGAAACTAGTTTTTTGGCGTCTTGGAAAACAATTAAACATTTCATACCCGGCTTGATTAAAAACTCTCCTGATTTTACAATGGTATCAGAAAAGGAGGAGCTCACAATGCAGGTCATTTTAGAAAATGCCGGATGGCATGCTTTAACTGAAGCGTTCAAAGATTCAGATCCGGTTTCAGTTACTGACGATGTTATAATGCAAAGAAACGATGGGGTAAGTTGTGACGTAGACAGTCCTGCCTCTGTAAAAGCTTTTCGAACAGCAACGTTTGCAGATGGACAAGAATCTGAGGTTCCAATCACAGCAATAGGCTCAGAGTTCCATGTGCAGTCTTCTCGATCTGCCGTTATCTGCACCGAATTTTTGTTCACTTTGCTGTTAAGGATTTTCCAGTAATTTCCAATAGCCTGAAAAATAGAATACATTTTTGCTGCAGTTTTTTAAATATAAATTTGACCGTCATGGTTTTGTACCTTTTCCAGCATGCCACCTCGACAATCTGGCTCATCGTTTGGACTTTTGATGACTCTAACAAATGCGGGAACTTGTTCCAGATTAGAGGTATCGTCATTCCATGACATAGAGTGGGTGATCGGATGTGCATTTATCTGTGATCTAGTTTCCGGAGTAATCAATAAACAGCCTTCCAAGGACGCTGAGAGAGAGTCCTCTTCGGAGACTTGGTGATTTTCCCATTTCGTCAAAAGCTCATCGCAGTTTTTCAGAAACTATTCAAGATATTAGATACCATGTCAACGTGAAATCTGTTGTTGATTCCGTTTCTTTTCAATATGCCCACCTACCATACAATCCACAGGAAGAGTCAAAATTCTTGAGAAACGAGAAAAGACATTTTCCAGTTCAGGGCAAGTCAAAACTGCCTCCAGAGAATGCACTGACGTCGGCAGATTGACGAATGCGATTGTATCAAACGCATGTAAGGACTTTCTGAAAACCAAGAAAATCTCGATGAAGGACATACAGAGATATAAGTTAATGATCAGACTGTTGATATAGTTCTTAAGACCTGTGCGATTCATCAAGGTTCACGGCAACGACAAGATTTTCATGGGTGCTTAAAACACTCCTTAGGGATTCCACAAGTAAGTTCGCCTTGTCTACGTCATCTTGGTTGGACACAATAGTCGCCCAAGCAAAAGGTCCGCTCCCTATTACAAAATCGTATTGTTACACGTTGTTTCTGTGTTCTCATATTGCCCCGAATCTTAAACAATAAATAATTCTCACCTTTAATCCTCATTTTGATCTTTCACCTATGAAACTACACAAAAGCAAAAAACTAAGAGGGACTGAAATTCGTCTTCATTGTAGCAAGCAGCACCAAAACTAAATTAAATTTACGATTTACGATTAGTATTTGAATGCAAATTTAATAACCAATTGATAACATTTAAGTAAATACATACTCGGCAAGGTTACAACTTTTATCCAAAAAATGGACCAATGAGTTTCTTCTCTCATGAAAATGTTGAAACTAAGAAGTTTAATTGATAGTTTAAGAAGCATTTTCCCACACTAGCATTTATCATTGTATGGTGCATGCGTATCGATTCGTAGCATATATTCCTGCAATGCGTCACCTTAAATCTCCGCCGTGCCCAAGAAGCTAATAAGCTAACATGTATGGGCTATAGGAAGTCGAACGCGTTATAAACATATAGCGCTTATATGGCAATAATTACCTTTCAGCTTTATGTTTTACGGTGACGTGTGCGTGTCAACATTTCATGGTACTATACTTAAAATATGTGCATACAAACTGGCTTTGATTTTACAAGATCATTGTGCAACATGGGATTTATGTACTCATATGTATAAAAAATCGGATCTTAAGACAATGGTATGTTCAAAATTGTAAAAAAACACTTTATTGTGTTGAAGCCAGACAGGTCGGAAAGTTTTGAAAATCATTTACATGAACACGCAGCGCTATAATGATAAGTATTAAAGTAAAAATATACAAACATTAAAATTGATGGACTACCGCTACCACATTATACTTTGTTGTCGTTGACATACCCGTCTTTTGTCCAAATAAAATAGGGCAATCCATGGTAAACACATTTTCACGTGTCTGAGCAATTTTCTCATTGCTCCATACCAAAATAGAACCTGGAACGGGCAATGAGTAGATTCCCAAGTTGTTGAATGCCGTGTAGCCTCCTAGTCTTTTAGTTGAGTTAGATGTCTGCCAACGGACAACATATTCGATATTCCAGCATGTCGGAATAACTTTTTGGGGCTATGTTTGTAGTATAACACTTACAAACATAAGAATCGTAGCCTTTCGACGATCTTGAGAACTGTTTCCATAATTTTTATAATGAAGCTGCAAAACATTTACTATTAAACAATTGGCTCAACCAATTAACGTTATTATCATATGATACAAAGGCAATGCTATTACTGTTTTATGATGAGGATTTAGCAATCCAGCTAACGGCGAATGATTCTCCACTTCCACATCAACACTGTATTTTTGCGTCAGGGTAAAAGCCGTTAATTTTTCTAACATTTTAAACAGCTTTTGCGTTAATGGTCGATTCTCCTTGTCTTTGTAATCTTTCTTAGAAATGTTCTGAAAAAGGGCCCTGCTGTCGCCATAAAGCCGTAGCTCCTTCCTTGTCATCGTTCCTACGAAATCGTAGACTTGGTAGACTGTTGGACTTGCCGACAACATCTCCACTTTAGCTGGGTAGAGCCGGAAATATGGATCCTTACTTTTCTCGTAAAAACAGGTCAAGTTTTGCAACTACGGAAAACCTTCTTTCATGAACTCTATAGAGAAAACGCTATTTGGGTAGTTTTTTTTTGTAAAATTACCTGAACATTTTCTCTTCTACATAGTCCATATTCATGGTAGGACAGCAAGGCTTCCAGAGTGTCTTGTTGCTTTCCAGCCAAATTTTTGTCCAGTTCGACAGAGGACTGAGCATTGATCAGTGTCTGGAGATTGGCAACAGAATCTTTCCACTTTTTGACCAGCTCTTTTTTATCAGAGTGGTGGGGAAAGTGTTTTCGTTGCAAGCTGGTCTTGGCAGCATCAAGCCATTGATAGGCTAAATATTTAGCTTTAATGTCTATTGCCACTCTTGCTAGTTGCAAGCAATCATCAAAGTATAACTGTGCTTTGCTTGTAGAACGTTGTATCCTTCCATATCTAAGCTATAACGATTTATTCTTTTGCTTGTAAAATTTAAAATAAAAAAAGGTTTTCAAAAGCATTATGTACCTCGGTTGCGTTCAAGCCATAAATGAACTGCAATCGTAAAAGCCCGAGTGCCACATCATTCCAGTCCCGCTCTGTTGGCAACGGTAGGTCTGCCTTTAAAAAATAAGCCAAAATCATTGTTGCAACAGATCTGTAGTTTTCGTCGTCCCTACAAACACTCATTGTTTCGCTGATTAATGCCCAGTACAGTCGACGCATTAGCTTGTAGATCAACAAAGGATTATCCTCAACAATTTTCTGGTATGCCTCGTCTTCGTCATCCCCAAACTCTACTCCTTCCTCCTCAAACTCATCAAGATACTTGCACAGAGATAAGAGGCAGTTGTTGTCTCTCAAGGAAATATCATCATTGGTTCCTGCCTGCTTTTCCCATAATGAGCGTTTTCGTTTTTCGATTTCAACTATTTTGACGGTGAACAGGTCCCAAGCCAATTTTTTCTCCATGGCGGATAGTAGTTTAATATGGACTG